>VKGM01010805.1:0-13416 GCA_007844875.1 Busseola fusca | reverse complement strand
TCACCAGATCTGGATCACCAATAAGCCTCTTCGCACGCCTCTCCACTGAGTCCAAAGCAACCAGGTGGCATTTTGCAGCACCAGCCCATATGTGGCTACAGTACTCCACACACGAACGGACTTGTGCTTTATACAACATTAGAAGCTGTCCTGGTGATTTTCTAAAAAGTTTACCTGTGAAAAATGTGCGTGAAAATCAGTAAACATGTATATAATAAACATGTTTATTTAAATGTCACAGCCTTCCCTTGTGTGAGGTCAAATCGTCACCCTTGAGGCGACCTTGGTAACCCTTGGGTAATAGAAAACTTAATACACGAACGAGAAAGTTTAATTATTTATAGCTCGGCTTTACTTGAAGCCTGCCTCGTTGGTGTAGTAGTCTCAAGAGCACGAGGACCTGGATTCGAGTTCCAGGTTGGGTAAACGGTTAATGAATTTTTCTATCAGGAGTTTCTCAGCAGCTTTTGCCGGTTAATGGCAAAAGGCTCACCGACATGGACGGCGCCACCGAGGTTGGCCTAGAAAGCGGTGGTGAGATGACCAGGGGCCTTATTCTGATATTACAATGGTTGTCATTGATCTCATAATGGTTGATTTTGAAAATTTTTGTATGTAGTAGATTACAAAACTTGTCAAAATCAACCGTTTTGTGAATTTCATTGTCATTGTGACACTATTGTAATAGCAGAATAAGGCCCCTGGACACGTACCGTGAGGGCTGGTTCCAGGTGGCACGGGAAAGGAGTTCTTGGAAGGACTTTGCGGCTTTGCTCAACAGTGGGATAGTATAGGCTGAACAAAAATAGGTACCTACACTCGTATCCCACTCTTCAAAGAAACAACAAGAAATATAATTTGCTCCCATAACGCATGTTTCACGAAACAACAATTTAATAATGAGCATTTAGAGTGTTTTCGTGGAGAAATCGGAAGCGTAGTTACTTTCATATATGTATTATGTAGTAATCCAACGATTGCACACTTTAATTATATTTGTTGTACAAAAGAAACTGTTCACTTTGTACTTCATTCATAATAACTGGGAAATAATACAAATCGCTCCTGTAAAATACTGGGTATTCATTGCATCCGTAAAGACTGGAACAGGACCCCAACATCGTTGGGAAAAGATTAGGCAGATCCTAGCACCTACATTTTTCAATAAGTTCCCGTGTAAAAACTTCCAGAGCGTATTCAAAATACCCGTGAGAAGTTAAAGACAAGAACGACTCTTATCCTCTATTATTTGATGGCTTTTTCGCCTTTGATTTGGTTTTTACAATTAATTTTTATGTTTTGCTCAACTCCTTCCTTCACATTCATTATTTTACGTTGTTTACATTTCAAGTGGTGATCAGGATATAGAGGTATTCCTAATGCAGACACTAAATCTCTCACAAAGTTTGTCACGTAGTTTTTAAATATATAATTTATCATCTCATTGTTTGTAAAGACAAAATAAATTATTTGAATTTGATTCGAAATCATAACGTTCCATTTTTTGAAATAGGAACCGTTTACCACAGATAATAAAACCGTACATTATTGATTATATAAGACAATCGTGTAAAATCGTTAAACACGTGTAAAAACACAGGTCGATTACCTAACACTGAACAGTTACTAATTGGATAACAACGTGCTTTGATCTCTCAACGTTTGTGAGTGAAACCGTTTTACGTTTTATATAGAGGAGACACGCCAAGGGTAGACTTATCTAGAGCAGTTCTTTGGTGAAACTGGAGAAGTAGGTCGTTGGTATACAGATTAGTTTATTATTTAAATCAATATGTTTGTGGAAGAGTTTGTTCAGTGCACCAGGAAGTACTATTTTACCACATAAAAGATAAAAGAAGTCCTCTTTTAACTGTTATGTGTATTTGATCGACAAACAACACCAGTTTTAAGTATATCATAGGTTGTGATTATAAATATCTGTCTACAAGAGAATTTTCAAATTTTTCCACTTAAAGTAACCGACATAGCTCGAATGATTGTCAAATTTAAGTGGCAGAGGGCAGGGCGCATTGCTCACAGAACAGATGGCCGACAGAGTCAAACGTTTCTGGAGTGATGACCGCGCACTGGAATACGAAGCATAAAAAGACCTCCCACAAAGTAGATCGACAACCTTGTGAAGACCGGAGGAATCCGCTAGATGCAAGAAGCACAGGATGGGTCGAATTGACGGTGCAAATGCGGTGAAATGGCAGTAGAAATTATGATAATGACGATAATGTGCTCAACAGATTCTTTAGGGTGTGTTCAGCACATCCTGGACAAGGACAGGCCTATAGCAATAAACAAGAGATGAGCACTAAATTACTGCATCAAAAACACACACGAGGTAGGTACCAAAGCCGCGAGTTGTTCGAAAGAGTGGACCTTGGCTCCTGGCGTAGGCAAATGAAGGAACATGGGTGGGTTTTAGTCAGTAAAAGTCTGACACGCCGAGCAGGCATTTGATGACCCAAAAAGAGCATATACAAAAACGTTGTTAAACAGTGATAGCATTTCAATATCGGCAGAGGACATTACAATGCTTGAATTTGTGTCATGCAGCCATTGTCTGGCTAGTGAAGTAGGTACAGTTAAAAATGACACATATTCGTAGATAATACATAGTTGACCAAACAATAACCCATTAGAAGTGACGTCAAACTAAACAGCAGTTATGTCAAGTTTATCGTTTGATAGTTAACGACTTGTCAGTACGCGTGTGTGGGATCTCCCTAATTAACGTCTAGACGAGCTGAAGAGTTGGCCAGTTTATGTTGATATTTGTAGCGATGCTACTTGCAAAAGCTTTTCATATATATAGTCAGGAAAAGTAAATATTTGTAAGGATAGGAGGATAAGGAGGATTTGAATTGGTAGACAGTTTAACAATTAAATTTCCTGACTTTGTAGCAGTAGGCAGTAGGATAACTAACGTAAAAACAAATACCTCAAAAACCTGCTGTTAAGATAACAATATCAATTTCGTTGCTATAACAGAGTCAAAGCAAAAAAGTCTCATGTCAACACCGGTACCCCCCGCTCCTTTCGAACCGAATCTACGGATCAACACTGCTTGTTTGCTTGATAAGGGCTTAGGATACTCTTTGTCCCGACATCCCACGAGAGCGAAACGTATGTGGGTGAAACCACAAGAAGCTGCTAGTATTTTGGTAAAAAGGCTAAATTCTGCAGCTTAAATGAACTTCGCCGCAGGTCAAGATAATTTGGACACATCAGCAGTTCCATTTATAAGTTAGAAGTGATCACGAAAGGCCGCAGGTTCAGAGTCGTTAAAATGAAGATATTCCAATTTAATTACTGGTTTTGCTGAATTGCTGAAGTTACATAACTATGTGAATTGAGCTGTAAATTGAGGATTATGTGCATGGTGTTGATTAAGACGCGATATAGGATTGCAAAGTCACCACTTTTTGAATTCAAACTAGACCATTATTGGTTTTTAGGGTCCCTAAAGACTAATATGAAATAACTGTCCACGTTAAAAATTCTAATTGCAGAAACGATTAGATACATCTAAGCTTCCTGTTACCTTCTCCGCCACTCGGTCGTGTTTCCTTCGTTTCAAAATCGCAACCTAACCTGGGTACCTCGACTTGCGACGGTCGCGGATTAGCATCGTTAGCCATTCATTTTGACCATCGACCTTGTGTTGCCGCAGTCTTGTCAAAAGCGTGACTTAATTGACGCAAAAACTCGTCGAATTCATAAGGTCTTATTACAACAAATCGTCCGTTTAGTCATTTAAACAGTAAATCAGAAAATAACTATTTTTCTGTCTTGATGGATGTTGCAGAATATGAGTAAATGTAGTGTTTCAAAACTATCTGATACAAATATCAATAAAAATTCATGCAATCCTTTACTAAAAATAATTTATTTATCTGTATTACATTACCACTTTTTCCAACATGTTTAAGCTAAAAAAATCATAGAAAAATATTGAGATTATAAAATTAACCACAATTGTCAAATGAAAAACATCTAAATGATAAATTCATATTGGTATCTACAGCTGTACGTTTTCTGATTCATCTGCTTATTTAAATCCGTTTTTTTTTTAACAGTGACATAATCTGCAACAGTCAAGCTATGTCATGGTAGCTACTTACATTCTAATGAGAGTTTCATTGACATCAATCTTGTTTCACTTTCCTAAAATACAAACCCCTGAAACATCGTCATCATCAAAACTAATCTCTAAACCGCAACAACACTTCCGATCAAAAGATTTTGAACAAAAACCTGATTACACAAATGCATCGGATTCGTCGGCTGAGCTAGATGTACAAGGTCGTGCCCTCAAAACGCCACTCTCACTTTGTACAGACAGACTGACGGATTGCTTCGTGGTTTTAAATACCGACAAAGTGCTGTAGTACGACAGTGAAGAACATAATTTTATAGGAATAAAATATACGAAAATAGCTCCTATGTAGTAGGAAAAAGATGAGCCGGTCAGTGAAATTGGTAGCAGAAGTATTCTTAAGTTTTTTCATTCTTAGGGTAATTACATACCAAAAACGACTTTCTGCGATAGTCGCGGTCACGGTTTAGCTCGCTACCTAGCTGCCTGCATGTATGACAAACTTCTAATGCAACCCAAAATTGAGCATTCATGTGTCTGATATTTCATTAAAATTTGTTGTCTGTTCGTGTGGCTTTTTTCAGAACCAGCTTCTAACCTCTAGATTGAATTGAAGACTTCTTTTCTCTAGGTTGGATTGCTATCTATTCACGTATTTCAATACCTTTTTTTCTTCTACAACCATAAAAGCGTTAACGGATATATTCTATCGATACCAATAAAGACAGCACCAGATTATTTCGTTACCATACTGTGAGTCACTGTGTTTTACATGCTTTTCGCAATATTGATCCCTCATGCATGCTGATGAGACAACATTGGATGTTAGGTCATGTAGCTTGAGGATAATGGACCATTTAGCTTTGCATCTAGGTCAATTGTCTGGCTAATTTTGGTGGCCATCATTGAGGTTAAGTAAGTGGAGTTAGCGTAATGGTTTTTTGGTGTTTTAATCACTATATCAAGCAGCGAATTTGCAAGTCATAGCAATGTTCAGTACTCAATTGGGGTCTCCAAAATGCATCTGAAATATAATATACCACATTTAGCTTATGGGTCGATATCAGTCGTCGGATCGCGTTGACTAAGTCTCATTCTCCCTTGGAGAAAGTCACGGTTAGAAGATGGTTTGCTATAACCCTCACAGGAAAATAGAAATGTCTTGGGAGTCCAAATGTGGGAAGTACAGAATCCATCCTTGGTGATTCTTTGCCCCAGGGCCGTGGAGCGTATCAAAGAGTAACCGGGGTCCCTGGGGCGCATAGGCAGGTGAAGGAACAGGGATGGGTTTTAGTCAGTAAAAGTCTGACAGGCCTTCCACTCCGCCCAGTGCGGGAGAGGTCATTTGATGATTTCCCTTCCCCCAAAAAAATAAAACGTTGGTGATTCTTAGGAGAGGCCTATGTTTAGACGTAGATATGTTTTAACTTATTATGGTGTTAAGGAAAATAGACCAAGTAGTCATTTATTTACATTCAAAACTAAAAATATACAATTGGCGGCATTATCGCTAATGCAATCTCCAGGCAACCTTAGGATGGAGAGAGAATTATCCATTCTTAAACCAAGAAATGTTTCATACCCAGTAATTTTATCATCCAAAGCTACAGAATATTAACCAATCATATCTTTGCAAGAGAGACAATGCAATGCATTCCGTATTTCTATTGAGAACTAAAACAATAGAGGTACCTTACAGATATGTAAGTATAAACAAAATTATATCGCAACGACTGTCTGAATGATCCAAATACTTGAAAGCAGTCAATTTAGTACAATTATATATGCGCTTCGAAGAGAATATCAAAATAATGGGTTTAGGAAATGTTATGTAAGTAATTGTGCATTGTGTATATTTTTTGGAGTCACAGTATGCAAGAAGATTTAGTTCCAAAAAATAAAAAGAGTATGCTTCGTTGGATTGATCTTGTTGAATAGATCAATGAAAAGCAACTAACAAAAGGTATACAAGGATAAGTGGAAATGCCGAGAGGGGACGCCCTGTTAGGTTAGGTTAGCAACATCATCTGCCTGGCCTTTTCCCTACTACGAGTGTGTTGGGATCAGCTTCCAGTCTAACCGGATGCAGCTGAGTAAACTGATTAAATGATTATACACTGATAGCGAATTATTTATTAGGGTAAAAATAAAAATCTTATAGTTTTCCGTCTAATCATCTCTTCATCAGCTTCTTTCTCTTATCCCATTAGGGATTGATGCAGTACGTTTTCTTCTTCCGTAAATCTCTACGAGCCGTCATCTCAATAGTCACCTTATTTCTAGCCATATCATCATTCAGCCAACCCGTCCATCGTTTTCTTTATTGTCTTCTCCTTTTTACCTAATTACGGCAAAGAGAAAAGTTATGTTTTTAGCCGGTTTAGTTCGGTTTCTTATACCCACCCATTCATACTCTCACTCACAATATGGTTTCTTTCTTCAATGTTCTCCAGTTCTCCACCCAAATATTCAAAACCTTTTTTTAATCTACATAAAGTCACTCAACATTAACAAAAGCTTTATCAGATTTGATGTTATATTTAACTACATACGCAAAGCAATCTCTCACACCCACAGGTTTAATCTAGAGGTCAAAATCGCCATAATTTATATGCGTATGGTCGAATGACCTCAAAAACACATAGTTAATAAGTATGGTTCTAATATGGTGAATTCTAATGGTTACGTGTTCTGCTTCCGTAGTAATCATGGCTGGACTGCGTTGCCAAATATCTACGTTGCATGGTGAGCCACACAGCCAGTGGCTATAATTGTTCTGAAGTACTTTTAGAAGTTATATGACGTGTTACATATTTAAATGATGCTTGGAAGCTGTAGGTTTGAGTTTCGAGGTTTAGAGCTTCTGGAATATTGAGTAAACAAACTGTTATAGCGTAAATGTTAAGATCGATACAATTTAGGCTTGCACCAAAAATTACCAAAGGCGTATAGCGCTAAACACATTTACAACACACACACATACACGTTTCTGTCAATCACTTGAAAATAAGAGAGGCAGAATCTTCGATCATTATGATTGAAGGGCAGAATGAAGTTCTAAATATGTTTTTATTTTAGCACTGAACATATTCAGAACATCATTCAACATTGAGTTTAGATACCTGGCACAGCAGTCCTCTTACAATACAAATCCCAAGAATCCAACACAATTTTGTCTAGCGAGAACCTTATGAAGACATTGCAAAGAACAACATAATAATATGAATCTTATATTCAACAGCAATCCTTAATACTACAACAGTAAAACAACCAATTTGCTGCACCCGTGACAACTGACAACCACAGCGTACTCAAATAGCAATAAAAAACCAGTTAGTAAATCTGCACACTGCTCCAGGAAGTGCTAGTGAACGGGCAAGGGCTGCCGTAATGTGGAACCGGTCGTACCGGTCTTCGGATCAACGAATCAGACTGTGGCAAGTTTAACATGTTTGGATTCTATGGACAGTATGGTAACATGTTGTGATTTTGAGTATATATATTGGAGGAAGGTGATTTGTTATTGGTTTGAAAGTTTATTTTTAAGGTTATGTTTTGGTGCGTTCTGTTGGAGGGCGGTTTTCGATTTACTATCTAAACTGAAAATAAGACAGGACAATACCTATGCCAAAGATGGGAAGTTGTCGGACTTCCTAGTAACAGAATAAATGAAGTAGCTATATAACTTCTGTCGAGATCCAGGACGAAATAGGTCTATTTTGCAACAAAAAAATCCATTACAATACATAAAGGGCGCTTCATTTGACAGAAAAAAAACATAGCCACATGAGTCCTAAAATGAAAAAAAAACTATTAAACTAGCAATTTTTTTTTTTTTTACAAATATCGTAAACAAAGTGGGACATAAGATAGTCCCCCAAAACGCCCACCCTTCCTAGTACTTAAGCCGAGAAGAAAGAGACGGCAGCATTAGATCAGCTAGTCAGCAAGGTTACAAATGGGTGGTTGACCACTAAGTCAATAGAAAAACATAAAATCGTTTAGCTACTTGCTTCCTAAAGATCAACGTGAAAAAGTAACTGGTCGATAGCCTTCGAATGTTACTTTATTTTCAGTTGGACCTCTTACGAGTCAGCTGATCGTATATATAGTGTCAATTTATTAGCTGTCGGTGCAAGTAACCGTGGTTTTTATGAATTCAGCAGCTTTAGACCCAGTGGAGAGGCGTGCAAAGAGGCTAATTGGTGACCAGATCTGGTGAAGACCATTCATCAAAGCCTGGAGCACAAGCTTAGAATAGCCTTTCGGTATTCTACAGGATGCATTTTGGAGAGTGTGCGCGGGAATTACATAACTTAATTCCGCCATCACCGTTCCATCATCGGACGACCCGTCGCACGGCGAGTATCCACCCTTACGTTGTTGACACCGCTACGATCCGGACGAAACGTTTCGCCTCGTCTTTTATACCGCGTACATCGAAGGATTGGAACAATTTGCCTGCGGCGGTCTTCCCGTCTGATTACAATTTAAGTGTCTTCAAGGCTAGAGTGAATAGGCTCATAATAAACTAGTGCGCTTTACCATCAACGATTGCATCACTGCTTACCATCAGGCAGGATCGCGGTCAAGCACTAGTTTATAACAAAAAAAAAACCCTTCAAGTGCGAGACGGACTCACGCACATTCCGTACAAAAATTGCGTCTGTTGTATAAAATATTTAAGGGACCTTTGGATATTTTTTTATTCTGTTTTTAGTATTTTTTGTTATAGCGGCATCAGAAATATATCATCTGTGAAAATTTCAACTGTCTATGCTACCACGGTTTATGAGATACAGACAGACGGACAGGGAGGGGTGGTAAAAGCGGGACTCCATTACTCCGCGGCTTAGTAATAGAGTTCCGCTTTTACCCTTTGGGCAGAGAACCTTTAAAAGCACAAAGAAAATGCAATTATTTTTTTTCTATTACTAATAATTATCTTCAGCCGCTGGCCACCTTATTTTTTATGATTGTGTGGCAAACCAATATAAATATAACTGCATAAAAGCACACCTTGCCCATGTATGGGGGAGGCAGAAAATACAGAGTGGTACTACTACGACTTTGCCATACTGTACCTCCTTTCATACTCAATATTTCAACATCTATGACTTTACTTAGTTAAATACATATATTTGAAAATAAATCATCATCTGTCTAGCCCTACTATGTTGGGGTCACCTTCCAGTTGAACCGGATGCTAATATTCAATGATAATATTTTAAAATAAATGTATTAAAAAATGTCACGTAACACAAAAGCTCTAAAGCAGCTGAGTCTACATTCAACATCAACAATTTCACGATCCAAATCAACACATTTACTAACTTGAATGTTGTTGACAGTATCAGTAGTGTTAGTGATCATTTCAGTTATTTATTTGCTCCAAATTGTTGAGTTGATGAGCTGTGGGTTAAGTTCATATTGTGACGTTCTACATGGCATATAAGTTTTGCTGTTATACCTAAAGTAACAGCCCTTCAAACTTACATAAGTATACTCATTTACAAACCTTAATCAAATCTATGTTTGGAGACTGCCTTTTAGAGCATATTATACCATATGTAATTTATACTAAGTACATTAAATATGCATGCATGGTTGCCTATCATGCTATGCACGCGCCCCCAGCAAAAGATAACGCCACCAGCGCCTTAACAAATTTTAACTTTTTAAATCTTAATGTGCTGACTTAGATATTTAATAAGGTCAGTATATTTTATTTTAACTATTATTTGTTAAATAATTAAGTAGCTACCAAATGTTTACTAAATTTTAAAGGTGAGTTCTTAGAAATTAGCAGTGAGGGCAGACATTTATCAAGTCAAAACAACATAACAATTGTCCTTAACCGAAGCGCGCACCCGTCCTCATTTCTTAGACGCTTAGCTCAACGCGAAACTTCGCTGTGTCTTATTTTAGAGACGCAAGATATCCTACATGATTTTTTTAACCTGTGGTGCCATAGACAGTTTTATGAACTTACTTTTGCCATACCAAACGTTTAGGTTGGCAACATATAGAAAAGAAAAATGATAAGCGAAAACCATAGAGTTAAAATAACAGCTGTGTCCGCTTCGGTTAAGAGGAAAATTTGTGAAATAATTCTCAAACCATGCTCAAATTTGTTACATTACATTTTTATAGCACTATCGGTTTGTTTGTTTTAATAATGAAATACATATACTACGTCTCTGGCACAATATAAAATTAATTTATCTACCTATCCCAGATAGTTCAGCCTAGAATCTTATCTTACTGCAGTTTAAAACTGCAAACAGTAATAGATACCCACATAAAACTAGCAGCTCATGCCATAGCGGCCAGGAGAGATGTGGATACCCATGTTCGCATACTCTTTAACAGCACCTTAGTTCTCTAATCCCTAAAGAAGGCATGCATCAAATCAAACCTAATATTAGAATGTCACAAGGCGCTTGAACGGGTAACCATATCAGACCACAAACTAGTGACACTACAATGGATAAAAGGACACAGCAGAACCAGTGGTAATGATGGCACCCAGCGCATCCATTTGCGGAGCGGAACTTATCGTGCCTGTTCCCTACAATCAACTAAGCAGATGGCTACAGAAGCACACTCAAACACAAGCAGTGAATAAATAGTCCCCATCAACGCCTGCCCATCTTGCTTACTCCATGCCTGAACCACCGCTGGCCGCCATGGCCCACGCACAATCGTTCACTAGTAGGATTAAGCGCGGAAACCGAACCCTTAACATAGAACATAGATCCCACTTACAAAGTTGTTAGAATGTTAATACTTACCAGGATCAGCGCAGTTTGATAGTTTCGTGATAAGTCCATCGGCGTAGTAGCTATCGAGTACATAGTTCGGCTCGGTAAGTTTTTCAAATAATAACTTTATCTTATTTTGTAGCTTAACACATTCCATCTTAGTGTTTGTTTCACTGCACTTAACATGAAGAAAAACACTTTAGTATGAAGGCAGTTAAGCCAGCCGGTAGTAGAATATTCCTCAAATTAGCAACTATAATAATTTAATCAAATGTGTGGAAAAACAACAAATGCATGATCTTCAAATCAAAAAGGTGGCCGCATCCGTCTCGTCGTGACCAAATGACATTGACAGCTAATTTGACACTTGTAACAAGCATGATGACAGCAGATCATCGACAATCGTCCATCGTTTTTTTATCTGCAGCCTGGAGGAATAACATATAATCGACTAAATCAAATCTGTTAAACTTTTATTGTTTTTTTTATGTAATAAACTAGTGCTTGACCACGGTCTCGCCTGTACCTGTTTTTCGTGAATGTAGGACAATGTAGCTTTACTTACAGAAACACTGAGATAATCTGTTATATTATCTATAGCAATTGATCATCCACACAGAACACTCCGCTAGAACATCCTAACATAACATCACGCCTTTATTCCCAAGGTTAGGCAGAGCTTATCTATGGTACACCCACATTTCGTCATGTTTAATGTTCCATGTAATGTTATAGTTCAAAGAGTATATATGTAATAGGTATATATTATGTAAGAGTATATATGTAATAGGTTATAGTCTCATTAGTGCGTCAAGTATTCAGCGGAATTTTTTTTAGTCGCAGCTCTATGAATCTTTATTGTTAGACGTGCATCGATATAGTGTTCTTAGTTTTAGATTTATTTCTTTTTTAAACATTGTACTTTTGCATGCCTTGTAATTGGAGAAATATGGCTGTTTCTGTATTTATACTATGTAACACCATGACTTGTACCCATATTTGCAAAACAAAATATCTTAACCTTATCTGTAGTCTATGGTCGTTGAGTGATGATTGTTCTAGAACTATGTTAGCTTAGCGCTTCTGTCAAATTTTTATCTGCAATCTGCAAGACAACTTGGTGTCTGCTGTCGAAATTGAACTGAGAAAAATTGTGTAAAGACTGTGCATGTGAAACGAGTGCTATTACTCAATTCTATACGAAGTGACAATAGTTGTGTTTTTTTATTAGTGCGTGAGATGCCTTTGAGAGGAAAAAGTTTCGTAAGTGGTTATGTTATATGATATCGTTATTTCCTTCCGATTTATGTAGCGATGTCGTGCGCAGCGTTGCTATATCATGCATGTATCTAACACTGCTTCCGAGCGATGTCAGAACTCCTAGAGACGCCCTTGACTACAGGCTGTTCTCATCTGCATTATTGACATACTAACCCAATAATACGGTAAATTCATGTGTGAAGTAGCTGTGACGATTGCATCGATGAGTTTCAGTTTTGCTTGCTTCTAGTTGCAGCACATTTTTGGCACGCACCCAACTATAGTATCCTTGACTGTGTAATAACTAATATATTAATTAACATTAATTTGGGATCAAACTGAAGGTGTTGCTAGAGGTCTGATATGGTGGTCTTCCACAGGATGGTTGATGCGTGCCTGCTATAACACAAGTGTTCCCGAGTGCCTCTTAACAGCCTGCTTTTGAGGTTAGTCACATATTTTGTTGTTTTTCTGCTGTAGATAAACCAATATTTGAACAAGAATTGGGCATTCATTTCTGTAGTTTGCATTTGATTTTGTTTTGTAAAATTTATGTGGTCGTCTAACACTAAATTGTGCTTAATAATGTATTTGTATTTTGTGCCAAAATTGTGAAGTGTGAGTAAGTCCTTTTTGCAGTATTGTGAAGCCAAATTTTTGAATCATGAAATGCCAAATATTGATGTGTCTACACATATTTAAGGTTTCCACTGCTCTACATATATGGTGGCAGTTGCTAGTGGTGGTGTTATGTTGGATCATAATGACGGTAGATATATTGTGTAATATATTTAATGGCTCTATTTTAGGTGTATTTGCCATTATAATGTTCTGAACACTATATACAAAGTCTAAAGAAAAAGTCTCATAATTTATTGAAACTAAAAACTGCCCAGGAAAATTATTAAGTACAAAATTTTGTATAAGCACTTAAGACTGGTTTGAAAGTAATTTTAAAAGTACATTACACTACAAAAAGTATTCACACCTCTGAAATTATCACCACACTCTTGAAGTTTGCAAACAAGGATGTAAGAGCATATGTATCTAGAAAGTCTACTAAAGTTTCCTTAAGAGGCCGTGCACAAAACTCACTCGCTAAAGTTTAGGCAAATTCGTTGCGACGCTATCATTGTGTGTATCGTTCACGCAGCTACATGCACACATGCTTAGTTATCGTGTTTAGTGACCGCTTAAACAATTTTGATCCTTTAGAAGATATTATTCTAAATTACGAAATAATATATTTAAGTACGATTTGCGGACATTCAAATGAATGTCGAT
>VKGM01010803.1:6855-21505 GCA_007844875.1 Busseola fusca | reverse complement strand
TTAAAAAACAGGAAAACTTACTTACCTATTTATAAATTTATCAAGAACACAGTGGAAACTATCTAACAAAATACAAAGATATCTAAGATCCCAACGAAGAAATCTAAAATCTCAACGAAGAAATGGCCAAAAACTCCACAAAAAAAAAAAAAAATTGTCGTTATGTCAATCATGTCAAATAATTGTCATTTGCGCATGCATGTCAAAACAGATATTTAGATTTACCACATGTGTAAAAGTAAACTAAGAGATTCTGAATTAAAAAGAACATTATTTACAAAGTTTAAGGACATTTACAATGAAGAATCCGAAAAAAGTAAAGTAATCTGATTATCACATGTACTGATCCCAGTAATTCAACGTAAAAGTGGTTAAATCATAACTTTTGGTTTACAGAAAGCGTCTCAACGTTATTTTGATATCGAAGACAAGAAATCAGAGCAAAAAGCTGAAACAGAAAATCAAAATGTGGAAGTATATAACATTAAGATAACGCCAGGTCTATTAAAAACACAGAAATTCAAGGTAAACTAAAGATTTTTCGTTTATGTAAACAATGTAGGTTAACTTTATTTTGTACATTATTCTTTCCTTGTCTACATCTATATACTGCTTTTAATTTCCAGAGTCATAGAGGTCATGACAGAAAACCTGTTCAAAAAGGGAAAAAAAGTAAAAAATTCGATGGAAAAGCACCCATCGATCCTGAAAAGTTAGAAGCACATTCCCGTGGCGAGGGTGTCGGCAAAGGTGTGAGGCATCCACTCCACGCTGCGAAATTGAGGAAAAGAGAGAGAAAGTTCACTTATGCTCAAGAACAAGCAGCCAGAGCTGAAATATTGTTGACAGAGGACCAAGGGTAAGAGATTTTTACTCCATGCTTCACTTTTGCTCTATAAGTTCTACTCAGTAGGACTATTCAATGTTTTTGAAGTGAAAACTTCTTTAGCTGCGTTGTGCACTTTTTTGGCATGGGTAAAAAATGGTAAAATCTCTCATCAGGACACATGACCTGATCGAAATTTCGTAAGACAGAGAGAGAGAGTAGACTACCGGCGCGGGTAGGAGAGGAAGTAATATCCCCTCTCTTTCTACCGCGCGGCGAAATTGCATGCTCGCTCCTGCTGTTTCGTTTAAGCGGTGCAGGAAGGTGGCATGAGTGTGCGTAAACTTTTTAATGTAAAATAATTGTAATAATTCCCATGCACAATAGTCCCCTAGAAGGATTAAGAGGAAACCAAACCCTTAATGTTCTATATTAAGGGTTTGGTTTCCTCTTAATCCTTCTTACTTCTATCCTCTTAGTTGTAATAGTTATGAAGTGTCAAATTTTTTATGTAATATCAATTGTCATGTTTGTGTAAATAGCTCAAAAAAGAATTTTGTATTGTACAATTTTAAATGTATATTTCTTACATTTTACTAACTACTTCTAATTTTAACTTTTCAGTGGTCTAGAAGTAGATGAAGACAGTAAAACAACAGCAATATCACAGAAGATCATAGCAGAGAATGTAGACATATCTGCTGCCGCCAAGATATTTGAGCTTAACCTAGAATTTGGACCATACAGGACTAAGTACTCCAGGAATGGAAGGCATCTGCTATTGGGCAGCAAGAAAGGACACTTGGCTGCTTTTGACTGGGTCACTAAAAAGTTGCATTTTGAAATTAATGTTATGGAGTCTATTCATGATATCAGGTAAATAAACTATCAGTACAGGTATTCTTGTAAAAAATTACAAGAATTCCTGTTAAATAAATTAATTAAAAGGTAAAATAAATGATTGGATGACCATCAGAAATGACATATTTTGTAAACACACAGATGCATTCTTATTCCTTACTTTGCTTAGCCATCTGTAGGTTTGTTCAATATTCAATAACAATTGAACTTTCTTTCATAATGTGCATTTCTTGGGCTTTTAAAATTTTACTGAATTTAGTTATTCCACCTACACCTTGTTTTGCAGTTGGTTGCACACAGAAACAATGTTGGCGACTGCTCAAAAGGAGTGGCTGTACATGTATGACAACACTGGGACTGAGTTGCACTGTGTCAAGAAAATGGATAAGATTCTGAGGATGGAGTTCCTACCTTACCACTTCCTGCTAGCTGCCGTTGTAAGTATCAGCTCACTTACTTCTATGACTAGTTTTGCATGAATAATTGTCTCTATAATATTCGCACGCATATTTAATGACAGCCGTATTAAGGTTGATGGATCAGGTTAAGCTACATTTGCCACGGTTGGTCTGTGAATGGGTGACATACTGAGACCCTTCCGTGTCTCAGAAAGCATGTTAAGCCGTTGGTCCCAGCTGTCATTCGTAGATCTTTGACAGTCGTTACGGGTAGTCAGAAGCCCGAAAGTCTGACCACCAGTCTTACCAAGGGGTATTGTATTACCCAGTAACTGGGTTGTGGAGGTCAGATAGGAGTCGCTCCAAGTAAAATACTGGTAACCAGCTGAATTTGCTTAGACTGGATGCCGAGTCCCCAACATAGTTGATGGCTAGGCAGATGATGATAATATTGGATGTAAATGAAGCAAAAGGGGTATGTGAGGATTGTAGGAGGTGAAGTTTGGTAGTTTATGTCTACATTCATGGGACAAGCGCGAATTTATGTATAATATTTATTTTTAAGCAAGGAAGACCATTTCATAAGAAATATGTATTTCTGTTAATTAAACCTTGACCGCGATCCCGCCTGGTGGTAATCACTGATGCAATTGTTGATGGTACAGCGCACTAGTTTATTATGAGCCTATTCACTCTAGCCTTGAAGAAACTTAAATTGTAACCAGACGGGAAGACCGCCGCAGGCAAATTGTTCCAGTCCTTAATTGGTTCTGTAATTACGGTATTGAACTGGTTAATAGCATTTTTTATCCAATTTTCAGAATGAATTTGGCTTCATGACATGGCTAGATATTTCCATTGGAGAGGTGGTGGGGCACTACAACAACCACTTAGGAAGGACAGCTGTTATGGCACAGAACCCATACAATGCTACTCTGTGCTTAGGAAACTCTAAAGGAGTGGTGTCACTCTGGTCACCGACTATCAAGGAACCTTTGGCGAAGATATTGTGCCATAAGACACCGCTGACTGCTATTGCTGTGGATAATAGAGGAATGTATGTATCATTTTTGTTGTTTTTTTTTTTTTACTGTTTACTCCCTACCAAATTTTGATCTCGCATGGTGGCCAATCTCAACAGAGATTAGTATTAGAGATATTACAGTGCACAAACACAGTTGCACTCCCTTCCTCTGCCCTCTCTGTCATATGTCATAGTTCTATGAGACGACAATCCGACATGTCCGGGGAGAGATTAGGCACTGGACTGAACGCACCACATGCTTTCTCGGAAACAGGGGTGGGTTTTAGTCAGTAAAAGTCTGACATGCCCTTCCGCTCCGCTCAGAGCGAGAGGTCATTTGATGATTTCCCACCCCCCGCGATCGTCGATGGTGAAGCGCACTAGTTTATTATGAGCCTATTATTATTAATTATTTTGCTGTATTGCCAATAAACGCGGTTTTCTTTCTTTCTTTTTAACTCCAATAGAAAAACCCAACGACTGCCCGTCCTAGGAATTGACCACGAGTCCAAAAGGGCAGTTAGAAATGGTCATACAACTCTCGGACACATTGAGCTGAATTTATAGAGACACGAAATTATGCATTATTTTTATGATAGTTCTTCTTCTGGCAAACTAGTGCTTTGTTTCAATTTACAGCTTTAACTACTCATTTATTTTACTCGAAATTATTCCTATTACTTCAACAGGTACATGGCCACATCAGGCGTGGACAGAAGTATGAAGATCTGGGATATCAGGAACCTAGACGGCCCCATACAAGACTACAGACTGAGGAGTGCCCCAGTAGACTTAGAGTTCTCTCAAAAGGACATGCTTGCTGTTGGCCTAGATGACGTCGTGGAAATATACAAGTATGTTTCGATGAAGTTTCAACCCCTCTAATGCCCATTTTCACTAACTCTAGAAAACACCTAATTGAATGGCCAAATAAAAGCACCCTGTTGTGTCCTTTTCATAAAGAAAATAAAAAAAAAAAACGAGTGTGCTTATGACCACACGACTGAAGTGAAACTTCTTTGAACGTATAACGAACGTATGGAACGTATTTGGCTATGAGAGGAAAAGAGAAAGAAAATGTGCGCGCGCACTGCTGTCTCTTGCTTATATCCCCCACTCAATTCCCGTTCGCCTCGCCTGAACACACTTTTCGTAACGTTTTCGTAACGCGTTCGCCAGCTTACTCCCCAAGCGAAAAAAGCTCAAGCGTGCGTAAAGAAGTTTCACTTCAAAAATCGGTCCGAAACAGCCGTTTTTGAAGTCGATACCTATTGCAGAACGAGCGCCAGTAACGTTCAATTATTTTCACGAGAATGAACAGCAATCATAACAAATCTATTTATATTTATAAGTAACGGAACAAGTGAATCTTCCCGTTTGTGTGTTATTGCTTGTTAACACTAACATGTAACAGGACTGGACGAATAAAATATAACAACCATGTTCAGAAGCAATGCTTGTTTCGTCTCGTAATAACCGGTTTCCCAAGGGTCCTCTGTGGAATCTGCTCGGGATGATGTTCCCTGTTTTACGTCTATGGAATCTTTAATATTTACATGATCAATAGTTTTGTGTGCTCGGTTTTTTACCACGGATGACTTGTTTTTATATTGTGTCGGACGAAATTTTCCACAGGACGCAAAAGTGCCACTTCATCTTTCTCATAAGGTTGACTTGAAAAGTGAAGTGACGTTTTTCTGAGAGAGCTCCCAGTTTTAGACCCTTAGATTTTTTGACTTCCGTTTTTAAGGTTGCGTCTTCAATATGATTGAGTGAGGCTTTGTTGTTAATTTGGTACTCAAGAAAATCTTAGATTCATAATCATCATTGCAAGCCTGGTCCCTTCCGGTGCTGAGTATAAGCTCTCTTCTTTTTGTGTCATGTTTCCTTGGTCTGTAGGAGTCGGATGTAGAACGTCCCGCGATCATTTGCAGCCTGCAGGTTGTACCTGGCTAATCAATTTCAAAGCAACGTCACCTCATTGGTATCGATATCATTTGTTGGTTCTAGCATTGCTTGTTCACAATGCCCTAAACCAATTTTCGCGTGTTCCACTATAACGATGTTGTGTGACAATGGCATATATGTAACAAAATATAGTTTTAAACGCGTTGGGAACACGCAACGTTGCCAGTTTTGTCAATTACAAAACGCTCGTGTGAACACACCGTAGTTACAGCAATACAAATATTGACGGTAGAACAAAATACTTTGTTTACGTTGAATTTTGAAGCGTAATATTATTACCAGTCAAAATAGAATTTGAATTGTTAAGTTTTTGTTGATGAAGATGTACGGCGCGAGGCCGGCCCAGAAAGAGGAGGCGAGATGACCTGGACGAGTACTGTGAAGGCTGGTTTGAGGTGGCGCTGGAAGAGTTGATCCTAGATGGATTTGGGAGAGGCCTTTCTTCAGCAGGATAGTGTAGATTACGAAAAAGAGTAAAAACATTGGTTGTTTGTAAAGTCGAGTTACGGACGATAGTTTTACGTGATAACGTCGTGATCGTGCCTCTCTATTTTTTCTTCTCCACGCTCTGGCTTGCACGCTCGGCTAAGGCGGAACGCGACAATGAGTCATGCTTTTTCGTGAGTGCAGCCGGCGTTTATCAATTTATAAGAAGTTATCACGTCAAACTTTTGGGTATGCTTTTGTAGACGCCATTATTTTGGCTGACCATTTACTGGTTTTAATACTATATTTCTTAAGTTATAACTTAAACGTTAATATTCGTGCAAACTTTGCTGTTCCTTTAGAATTAAACTACAATACCTTCACATCTCTTCGATCATTTATTTGAATATCGATTCCTACATAACAGAAGTTTTTAAACAAATATACATTCACAGTTGTCCCAACAAGGGGAATTGAGGTGCTAAGTTAATATTTAACGTTCAATAAAAACCAGTGAACAATTGTTTAAAGTTAATTTGCATTGCTAATCCTCAAGGAGGATCGTTAAGACGACATAGTGAGGCGATAAGTGAATTGATGCATCGTCGGTTAGTTTTAATTAAGTTCGCGATACTGGTGCGAAATTTCTCGAGGCAGCGAGCCTTTTCAGAGGTAATTTAAACTTGAAATATAGAGAACCGTTTTTAATAAAGGAAGATTATATCAAGATGCAGGAAAAAGGGAAAGTTATGTGACCTTTTTACTAATGAGCAACCATCTTAAATGATCATAGAAATACAAGCACAATTTTATAAAATTAAAAGATATTCGCATTGTTACCGATAACAAGCAAATCAAACCAGGGATCCTGTTTCGCAAGTCAAATTTCCACATCGTACAATTTATTTGACCGCGGGATCAATGCTATGCAAAGGTCACTCAGGAGACATGACAACGAGAAGGTTTACAACATAACCGTTAGAAAGCGAGTGAAAGACAGATTCTTCGAACGACCTATCTTGAATGTTACCCAGTAACAAGAGTCCCCCGAGGACCAATTGATACGAAAATATTTTACACAAGCTCCTTGAAAACTTTCTTGAAGACCGATTTCAATAGCAAAGGAGTATAGGTCTTATTGACATGCAAAGTTGTTTATTGTAGAGGCTATTTTCGTTTGAAAGCAGGCTTTGAAGAGGGCAATCGAAGTGAACATTTTACGTTTTAAATTTTAAAGTTCTTGTCTGTATAGGGTGGAAATAGTAATAGCAGTAGATTTGATACAAAATGTAACGCGTCTAGCTGTAATTAAATAGTTATTAGACACTATCTATTAATTATTAAATTACAGCTAGACGCGATTATAATATAAAGAAAGAAAATATTGCGACTCGGAATAGGTAAATTATTCAATAATAGTGCATCTTATCTACGAATCTAACATATGATTATAGTATCGTACAGTTATTTGTTGTACTGAATTTTCAATATACCACTACTTACCCAACACAATTAGAGATACTCATGTAATAGGTGGTAATTACGAAAATAGCTACCTATGTATTGTTGCGGTAGTAGTGCGATACTTTAAGCATGGCTGTTTGATTTCATTGCTTGGACTTTTGAGTTCGGATAAAAAGGCCTGGTTTCTTTATGACAAACCTAAGATTGTATTTGTAATTTGCAGTGAAAAAATGGTAAGGTGAAAAGGAACAAGATAGGGGAATGTGGCGATAGCTCGAGATGGCACCAATATAGTGCATTATTATAGCAACAATAACAATTAACTGAATATCATAGAGAGAAGTAGTGGATATAGTCTTAAAACAGCGGGGTGATTGCGTAACACACTATCTGTAGCAATGACTTTCATTTTGACAGTTCTACAACATTCATTGCGTTATTTACCTTGTTGGACAGACACATTTTTCGACATAGATATGAAGCAATGGATCAGCAATATTTTTCAAAATGATTCAGACAGATTGGTAGTGTGTTACGCAATTAGGTTGCAGGACAAAGGATACAGAAGCTTAAATTATATCAATAATTTTAGTCAAAATTGAAGATCTCTCTAACACAGATACCTTAATTACTTACCCAAGTTTAAGTGATAATACAACATGCTACCAATCTCAGACTACCATTTGAGCGAGACCCTAGAATTCATGACGTGTTACGCACAGGGAAGGCTCATTAATAAGCAAACTTTAATCCGTAAATACTGTTTGTCAGTGGAAACAGTGACAACTTTTGGGTTTGATATGCATTATTTAGAGCCAGGGACAGCCTGAAGTAGGTACATATCGTTATTTGTAAAGGTCGTGGCCGTTGTTTTAGCCCGGTCGGCAGCTATACATATTGTAAAATGTAGACAGTAAAAAGTTTTATCAGTGGTCAGGTGACACGAAGCGCTGTAGTTTACTGCAGAGGTTTTTTACCCATGTAGTATTAACAGTGCCTCGGACAGTACGGTAGGCCGTTGGTCCCGGCTGTCTTTCGCGGATCTTTGACTGTCGATACGGGTCGTCACAAACCCGACATTCTGACGACCAGTTTTATTACCCAGAGGTCTAATAGGCAGTCAGTCCTGGTAAAAACTGATATTCAGCTACATTTGGTTAGACTAGAAGCCGAAACAACAAAGTTGGGGTAAAGGCTAGGCTGATGATGGTGAGGTATTAACAGTGTACATTTTTGTTTTCTTTTTCTAAGTGGGAAATCATCAAATGACCTCTCCCGCTTTGGGCGGAGCGAAAGGGCAGTCAGACTTTTACTGACTAAAACCCACCCATGTTCCTTCACTGGCCTATGCGCCAGGGGCCACGGTATGTCTTTCGAACAACCCGGAACTACAGTCAAGTAGCACAAAAGCTTTTTTTTTAGGTAGCTTGTAGGTACTGCAAAAAGTTTTTAATGTAATATCGATTAACGTTAATGGGACAACTGAAAGAATATAAATCATAATAGGGCCTGACATTGTCTGACCCTAATGACTGAGTGTTTCACTTTCAAATTAAATCTTGGCGACTTTTATATTGTGTTAGTTGCAACACAAATGACAATAACTGTGTGTGTCGTAGTCTAAACGAAAGTCATTAATAGTTTTATGATTAATCGTCCAACTTGTGAAACCTCAAGCACCTACATACGTTCAACCGAAAGATATGGTAATTTAGCTTAGAGTAGGAACCGAACATTCGTTTGGTGACTAATACGTAATCAGCCACAGCTAAGGAACAGTCGGTCCGACAACGCACAAAAAAAAACAAACAAGTAGGTTTTAACCAAAAACTGCAAACCAGTACAAGGTAACTTAACTTTTACCTGTCCAGATAACAATAGTTGACATTGAGTCACAAGAACAGACGTTATCGAAGGAAATCGTTAGTCCCACCCTTGAATTTTAAGGTATTATTCGTGAAAACAATTGTGTAATATTTATTGAAGGACTGGTGTTATTTAATCTGAGTGTCAGCCGATCTTAGTTCCAAGAATTAGAAGTTGTGTGTGACCTAGTTAGAAAAGGATATGTTATATACTGTGGTCAGCGATGCGATCATTGGCACTATGACTAATGTTTCAAAGCGTTGATCTAGTTGCCAAGTGTGATGACTTTAGGTATGGTTTCCGATTTGGAGACGACTAATAATGAAGTGGAGATACTATGATCGGAGATCACAAACATACGATAACACTAAGAACTTGTAATGACAAGAGCAGAAACATGCCACAAAAGTTACTGACAAAACAATTTTAAATAATCCAAAAAAGAATAAAACGGTAAACGCTCAACATTAACATATCAACGTAAGAATAGAAACCGTTTAGAGTTAGTGGAGCATCCAATTTGACATTCTTTGAAGGTTTATTTCTAAAACGTTATCAAAAGAGAAGATTTGTACAATATCATCATTTTGGACAACTTATTTAATGAGCGCTATTAATGTCATTGACTCCGCGAAATGAATGACTAGTGCGTTGAACTGGGTGCGTAGGATTCGATACGAAATGATCGTGTGGTTGGATTTGTTAGGATAATTAGTTCCTTATTTAAATTGGTACGGTTATGTCAATGTTTCTTTGTTCATAGTAGGAAGTATTATCAATTTAGTAGTCGATGCGGGAAATGTTCCACTTTATAGCACTTTGCACTATTTACACGACTAGCTTAGTTAACATACAAGCCACGTCGGAGAAACCTGTTTTAAGAAAGAATACAAATGTTAACATACTAACATGGTGTTTGTTGATACTGCGTATTTTATTTTAGTATCGAATTCGTCATTTTGTAGTAAAGGCCTCTTGGAGAATGTCAAATTAAAATAAAAAGAAAAAAATTAACAAAGCCACGAGTAATCAACTTGAAGTCATCGGCATCTCAGTAATTCTTTATTTTTATGATTAAGCAGCGACAACTGCTCGGACATTGAAAGACCACAGAAAAGAAAAATATATAGTGTGGGATACTTAATGTCAATTAAGAGAGTGGGACAATTTAATTCTTCTCATCAGGTTTTAAAAAATCTTATATATAGTTCGCTAAAATTAATAGTAACAATCAAACAAGTATGTTATTGACTCAAAAGGTATACAGTCACTCAACGCAAGGACATTAACTTAACTAATACGCTTTCAGCGATAAACCTAAAGACAAAAGCGAGACGCTTTACAAAATTGTCTATAATATAATCAGCATAATATACGAGCTATTGTTCCAACGTACAATTAAGTTGATAAAGGCAGTTTAATAATTTAATCTTTGTATTGTTAGCAATGACGTATGGGACGAAAATTGGTAAGCTAGCATAGAATTTAAAGGACAATAGGGTTTATTCATAAACAATGATCAAATTTAAGAGACGAGAGATTGTATTCAAAAATGTATATTGTTAAACAGTCACTAATCACTACTTAAAGCCACGTTTATGAACAAAGGGGAATATCTTTCAGAAGAGCTTAAAGTACCCTATGGGGTTACAGAAATATAATTAATCAGAGCCTGTGTATATATGTTTCGTATACAAGAGAATGGTGTACCATTCGTTTATTTGTAACTACGTTAGCTATATCTACGATTTGTGTAAAAAACTCACTCATTCTCTCTTAGTGTGGTTTCAAAAGATTTAAAATTAGATTGGCACACCCACGTCAAGAGGAACATAAATATCTATGTAGGCGTGTAGGTTCTGTTTGTACATAAGTTGACTAACAAACAATCAGGGGCCTTATTCTGCTATTACAATGGTTGTCATTGATCTCATAATAGTTGATTTTAAAAATTTTTGTATGTAGTAGAGTACAAAACTTGTCAAAATCAACCGTTTTGTGATCAATGTCATTGTCATTGTGACACTATTGTAATAGCAGAATAAGGCCCCTCTTCTATTACATATAAGTTACGAAACATTTAATAAAATTATGCATGTGGTGCACACAGAAATTTAATCTACATAGCAGAATGCAGATATTTTAGTTCAGAGTTTCCCGCTAGTTCTAATTTAGACTCAACACATACCATAGACAAACTTCTGCATTTTAATACACAGTTATGAAGGCGAAAGAGAACATACGTAGGTTAACTATTGCGTTTGAAAAAAAGAAAACAATAAATTAATAAGCGTATTATTTATACTAGGTACTATTATGAATACAATGTGAATTAAAGAACAATGAATTTGTTCCTACTTGTTCCAATACAAAACAGTTTGGAACGAAACCAAACAAAACGCCGCAAATAATCCTCTTTTGCCAAACCAATTTCAGTATCATCCAGTTCAAACTCAACAAGATTTAAAATGTATGTATATGGTACCAATAAAACAAATAACACAGACATAATTGAAAATGAAAAAAACAATAATAAAATCAATTTAGACGAACAGAGTGCTATAAATAATTAATGAATAAATCAATTCGGGCCATCTCATTGATCACAAATTCACAATGCATATAAACATAAATCAATCAATGGGGGAGATAGTAGTTGAAGTTGATGAAAGACGAGAAAACATTTAAATTGAAAGTAAAATTACAAAGGGAACTGATGGTAATAAAATATTTTGAATTTGCCGATGACATGAATGGTAGTAAGTAACTCATATAAGCAGTTTCTTATTCATCAATATAACAACAATCAAAGAAGAAGAGAAGTGAAAGAGAGAGTAATAGAAACGAAAATTGAGACTCAAGTTCCTGAATTAGGAGATTAAGAGAAAATATAGTGAATAGGCTAATAATAACTATTGCGCTTTACCATCAACGACTTCAGACTGCTAACAATCTGGCGGGATCGTGGTTAAGCACTAGTTTATAACATTAAAAAAAAATTAGACTTAACTCCCAAAGTGCACGTTTATGATCGTCTTTTCAACTGCCATGTACGTGAATAGCAATACAAAACAAAAAAACTAACCGCATCGTGAGCATCTGTATATACATATGTCTGTATTGTTGGCAATGACACAGTCTGAATACTAGGCTAAGAGGCATAAACGATTATCACAGCCTTTTCTTTTACACAAGAAAGGTCGCGGGAGACGTGATGTGGTTCCGGGAATCTATTACCTTGTGAGGTCAATGCTCCAAGACGTTTCTGAACTCCTGATTCATATAATTACAAGGTTGATTTTTACTTCAATAATTCGTCATCATAAATGAAAAATAAGGGTTTTGCCCTTTAGTGACTGGCAATTACAGGTTGGTTAAGTACTCGTATAATATTCAACATTTCAATAAATTTGTTTACCTTTGTTTTTTAAATTCTGTAGAGTTTGGTTATACAGGTATTTAATGGTGCAGACGTAAGGAAAAGTAACGGACGTGTACCACACAGACGGACGGATGAAGCCATAATATACTGAGCTACTTATTGCGTAAATATTGCTTTAATGTATGGTTGCCAGGATGCTATAATTTCAAGTATCGATTCCATACCGATATCTTATCTTCACATTCGATTTCCAATCATAATATTCATGCGAAGTAAGCTATTGAACAGTCTCTTTGTTTGGTACAATTATTATTGACTTATATTTAGAAGTCTTCCCAAAAACACTGCAACTGCATTATACAACTGGTGATGAAGATAATAAAGACAGTAACGAACTTGACTCGATGTTACATCCAATTCCTGTCTAATAACCTAGTTGGAATCAAGACAATGGCGTCAATAATGTTATACGGACGGAAACGTGCATAAAATCGATACACGAAAGCTATTCTGCTATTGTAAACCAAATTACCATTTACGGCCTACATCTTGTCCTGATGACGCCTACAAATTTGTACAAAGGTCCTATATTGGTAATTGGCAATTCCGTATCAGTTTTGGTGTTATGTCCCCAAATTCTCATTTCCATGGTAATTTGATGGACGACACCTTTTTTAAGAAATGAGATGTTATAAAATTGGTATTGATCTAAGAAATTTTTCACCGCAGCAGCACGAAAATCTTAAAAACCTTTAGGACACTTTTTAATTTGCGAACAGATTTAATGGAGAAGTGGCGTATATTTGGACAGGATCCTTGAAAATACCGCTACATTTGGAGGTCCTATTAAAGATATAATTTAAGGTTTTAGTGCTACACCCACGTAATGTTACGCTCTGTGCGTCTCCGAACTTTGGAGCGTATTCCCCGTATACAGAAGCGATTTTCTTTTGATACGGAAAACGGTTTGAATCTTTTGTCCAGAGCTGAGGAACCATCAAAGTGCACACAGTGTTCTTTGAAATTCTGGCATGTAGCATGCTTCAGATATTTATATGATATACAACATTTTATTATAGTTAATATACCCATACATTTATAATTGGCTATTACACGTCTCTATAAGGAAACCTCATTCCCGTAAATAATTCAAAACGTGTGTTGCCGCTGTACGTTAACGACTACAAGCTTAGTTTATGTCGATGTATTAGAAGCTAATCCTCCCACACACTATATGTAGTCCCATTATTCATTAGTAAAACATCCACTACGAAGTGAATCGAATGATTCAGTAAAGAGGACTACAATTCTAGGGAAGGAAAAGACGAAATATTAGTAACGATTCAAAAGTTAATAATTCTACTGTATCGTTGGGATAGTGTCGCAAGTATGTACCGCCGGGGTTATTGAATTTTTCCATTAGAAATTTGTAAGCCTGGGATTTATGCACGGTTGATGGCAATACGTCCACTCCCTATTGTGAGGGACTTAAACATAACCTGGATGTACTGTAAGCACACCTCTGCCTAACCTTTTGGGGATTACAGCCGTAATGTTATGCTTTAAGAATAAGCAGCCAGACTAGTGATATTGGTTGAACCAGATCAAA
Source organism: Busseola fusca (assembly GCA_007844875.1). Lineage (NCBI taxonomy): Eukaryota > Metazoa > Arthropoda > Insecta > Lepidoptera > Noctuidae > Busseola > Busseola fusca. Next base: position 7,681 of record VKGM01010803.1, on the reverse strand, counting down.
TCGTTTCACAAGGTTGCTACCAAACAGGTGTCCAGTAATACCCAGAGCAGATATTTGACGTCTATCGATGTTTATGGTCTGGAACTTGAACATTGTTGACTTCGATAATGGAATGAGGATTTGCGTGATTACCATTTTTCTCGTCTGCCAAATGCTATGCTAATGCTAGGGCAATGGTGGCCTTTCGAAATTCCGAGTGTTAAAAGCTTTCGGATCCAGTAAAAGGATAAAAAAGATCTTTCGAAAACCTCCATTGTATTACTGCGGCCTCGTAAAAAAGATAGTCAGAAAGCAAATATGGGAAATATGACTATTATTTCTCAGACCTGTGAAAACAGACCTTGGTTTTATGTATGTTCATAAAAACAAGGTTTCTTTTTACAGGTCTGAGAAATAATACATTAAAACAAAGATACAATTCTTTAAGTAATTTAGAAGTTAAAACAATTTGAATCGATAATTTTTTTGAGTTTTCATATTTACCTAGGAGACCTCTAATTGTTAGAAATCCTTCATCTATTAGAATGTAAGTGAACGGAGAGAGGTTCTTAATATATATATAAAAAAAAAACCGGCCAAGAGCGTGTCGGGCCACGCTCAGTGTAGGGTTCCGTAGTTTCCCGTCTGTCACAACAAGTGACCCAACTTAAAAAAAAAAAAAATTGAATTTAGTCCCAATAATAGTTTTTGTAACAAAAGAAAAAACATGAAAAAAAGCGGAAAATTAAACCCCCTCTGGCCCGAGTTTTGAACCCGGTGTTCTCTAGATTCAAGACCGCCATAATTACCATTGAGCCACCGTAACTAACGACATGACGACAATATT
>VKGM01010802.1:13730-31907 GCA_007844875.1 Busseola fusca | reverse complement strand
CAGTGATGCAATCGTTGATGGTGAAGCGCACTAGTTTATTATAAAGCCTATTCACTCTAGCCTTGAAGACACTTAAATTGTAATCAGATTATTCAGATATGTGATTTCTTGGATATTTGTCTACCTCGAATAGCAGAAAAACTGTTAAAACATGAGAACAATTCACGGAAAGAAATTATAATGAAAATTATTCAATTTCTAATAAATTTTCTGAAGAACGGTTTTTTTGATTATATGACGAGAACGAATTGACTGATTTCGATAATGATACTGGGGCGGTACGAAGTTTGCAGGGGCAGCTAGTAATTTCTTAACAAAATAGGTGCCACGGAAATGACGTAGTGACAAGAATGACTCGCATTGTCCTCAATGTCGCAAAGACATGACATCACACCATTCACCAACCCTAACATCGACAGTCGTAACAATTTAGGTACAAAATCCATGTCCAACATTGTAACATTATTGGCTGATATCATGTAGCCAACCTACACAAAATTAAAACAAATCACCATCTTTAAGTGTCGAGTCAAGTGTAATGCTGAAACACTACCAATAAAATATGTAACATGCAAAACTGCGTGAAATACTCGTATGCCTTATAAGTCAAATGACCTCATACAATATTCTTTAAAGAATCGAAACAATACTGGGAGCAAATATATGTATATGGGTTGGATATACATATGTTTATGGTGAGGGGCTCGGGGCTAAATAATAACAGCCGCACAGGTCGATCGATCAGGTTAAGCTACGCTTGCCGCGGTTGGTTTGTGAATGGGTGACCATCTTTACATACCAGCGCCCTCCGTGCCTCGGAAGCACGTTAAGCCGTTGGTCCCGGCTGTCATTCGTAGATCTTCGACAGTCGTTACGGGTCGTCAGAAGTCCTAAGGTCTGTCCACCAGTCTTACCAAGGGGTATCGCATTACCCAGTAACTGGGTTGTGGATGTCTGATAGGCAGTCGCTCCATGTAAAATACTGGTATTCAGCTGAATCCGGTTAGACTGGAAGACGACCCCTACATTGTTGGAAAAAAAAGGCTGGGCAGATGATGACATGTATGTTTATGGTATATGGAATGGTGTATTGGCATTACTCCATTCTTACGCCATAAGAATTGAATGACAAGATAGGTCAAAGACTCTGACAAGATGGACGGAAGACAGGGAAGAGAGGCGTAAAATGAAGGAGCTACGTATATACCCAGTAAACTGAAAAAGGCAGCAGAAAAGAATAATGGAGTAATGTTAGATGATAGTACCAGCGAGTTAGCGCGTAACACACTAACAGTAGCAATGGCTTTTATTTAGACAGTTCTACAAACTTCATTGCGTTATTTACGTTGTTGAGCAGACAAATCTTTCAAACATAGAAAGCAATGATTTAACAATATCTTTCAAAACGATTCAGATTGTGATTAATAGTCTGTTTTTTGAAGTGAAACTTCTTTACGCACGCTTGACTTGGGGAGTAGTGATCAGGCGAGGCGACCGGGAATTGAGTGGGGGATATAAGCAAGAGACAGCAGTGCGCGCGCACATTTTCTTTCTCTTTTCCACTCTTAAAGAAAGAAGTTTCACTTCAGTCGTGTGGTCATAAGCACACTCGTTTTTTTTTAATGTTATAAACTAGTGCCTGACTGCGATCCTGCCGGATGGTAAAGCGCCCTAGCTTAGTGCCTTAGTATTAGTTAGATGACAGCTCACTCCACGCTCACTTCACTTAAGTTTTCACAGTGACATGGTTATAGAATCGCACTGCAGGACATTTTAGAGTATATTGTGTTGAAATATAAAATATAAATTTCTGATTTACAAGTAACCATATTGGAGTTTTTTTTTTTTTTCAGAAAGGTCAGGTGAGTAGTAGGTAAGCCGGCGTGTATGAACGTTAATGAGGCAAAATAAGTAGGTGGCTTTCTGTAATTTCTGCTTACCCACTAGGAAAAAAGTCTTAAGTTTAGATACAAGCACCTTGTAATACTGAAAAATTAGTTATAAACCAGCAATATTGAGAAATTTGGTTTTTTATTATTTTGTTAGAGATAATTTCGTTGAGTTTCGAAATTGACCACAGACAATTTATATTATTTTGATCGTGACAGAATTGAGAACATAACACAGGAATGTTGCAATTTAGACATCAACACTTGAAGCAAGCTTGTTATCGAAGATGCTACAAATTGTTTGTGGTCTAACGTAACTGTTAAACTATGTGGAGATGAAAATGACTTCAAACTATGAATTGTCGAAACGTAGGAGTCGGTATTCCCTAGTAATTGGAATGAAGAGATCAGATGACAGTGGCTTCATCTGAAACTGTAAACACATAACATAACATCATGCCTGTAGTCCCCGACGAGTTGGGCAGAGGTGTATACCTCGCACAAACCAGGATTCCGGGCTGGAAAAACCGAATATCACTTAACAGGACCTGGGAATCAAACCTCATACTCAGAAGTAGAGCTTACGACCACTCGACCAACGAGGTCATTGGCAATGGAAGAACTCTAGTCAACATCGAAGCTAAGTGTAATTGGATTGAGAGCCGACCCTAACACTGCCGAGAATAATCGGAATAAAGAAGAATATTATGATGACGATATTGGTGACCAACTGTCTGAGATAAAATCTGCTCCTCAAATGGCAATTGAACATAGTGAACTCAGTGATAAAAAAACTGATATAACCAGTATATTGTTATTTTGATATAGTAATAGGTACTCGTAGCTGTAAAAAAAGCATTGTTTTTGGTTAATTTGTTCAAAGTACGTAGTACGGAACGACCAGGGGAGCATGGCACAAAAGAGAGTAGGCCTATATTCAGCAGTCTATGGCACAAACCTGCGAATGATGATGAAGACTGCAGCCACATATGGGCTGGTGCTGAAAAATGCCACTTGGCTGACTCAGTGAAGAGGCGTGCGAAGAGGCTAATTGGTGATCCAGATCTGGTGAAAACCAATCTTCAAAGCCTGGAGCACAGGCGTAGGGTAGCCGGCCTTTCGGTATTCTATAGGTTGCATTTTGGTGAGTGTGCGCAGGAATTACATGACTTAATTCCGCCATTACCGTTCCATCATCGGACGACCCGTTGTACGGCGAGTATCCACCCTTACGTTGTTGACACTGCTACGATCCGGACGAAGAGTTTCGCCTCGTCTTTTATACCCGTACATCTAAGGATTGGAACAGTTTGCCTGCGACGGTCTTCCCGTCTGATTACAATTTAAGTGTCTTCAAGGCTAGAGTGAATAGGCTAATAATAAACTAGTGCGCTTTACCACCAATGATTGCATCACTGCTTACCATCAGGCGGGATCACGGTCAAGCACTAGTTTATAAATTAAAAAAAAAAAGTCTAGTCACAGTCTCATCTCGGTTACAAACAAATGTCAAAAACGTGGAGAAATTAGAAACGTTTTTGAAAGATTGAACACAAAAGATTCAAGATACACAAGAGCAGAAGTACAATATAGAATGGAATATCTACACGAATCTACATAGATTGTGTCACCCTGTCTCCTAAACTCTGTAATTCTGTATCTTAGGAAACAGTGTTGGGCCAAATTGGACGGCTAGTCATGTAAGTATAACACGGCCAAGGAATTTGGCGCAAGGGAGGATAAGTAACACATTTGTGAGCTGGTGTGTACGTGTATTTGAGTGTAATTGAGTGAGTGAGTGCAAGTTTGTGTAAGTGTATGAGTGGTGAGTATGGGAGTGTGTGCACACCTCTAAGGTGTGTGTAAGGGAGAGTATGTGTACTTAAAAAGCAATCACAAATCTGGAACACTTACACGTCCTGTGACCCAAGGGCTTTCTTTTACCGTGGCTAGAGGCTAAGCATTACCAATTTGTCATACAACGTGGTAATGCCGCCAGTGTCTTGGGTACTTTCGCTTTTTTACTCGCCCAGGATTGTAAGATAGATCTTCAACAAATGTCTTGCAGCTACACTACGATGTTGAATGGATCTATCTAAAACTAGCTTTTGAGTGATTTCTGTTTGATGCATCTCTAAAATGATAACATTGTTATCTTTATGCTTCTATAAGTTGATTGATTGTACTAGCATTATTATACTTTTGATCAGAAGTAATAATCATTTTGAGGCAGAGATGTACTATAAACTTTACAAGTGCTATAGGAAAGCCCGTGATTCATGTATCAATAGGGTATTTTATCTGGAGATTTTTAATTAATTTTTGAAGTCTAGAAAAAAAAATATGCCACTGTAAAAGATTGACCAAATATCTTGAAAAATGCCGAAGTTGTGTGCCTTCAAAGTTTAAAGTCTATGCTGGACAGAGATAGCATTACTGCGATCCGACGTCACAACACAGAAAACGCCAAAGTAACTTTGCGTCATTCAGTACAATTATTGTTGCGCGTGATAAGGATAGATGAAATATTTCTTCAAGCTTCTCCATTTTTCCACTGATAGAATTTATTCTATCACAAATTCTTCAAGTGTTTTTAATTTAAATAAGTAATTCATTTATCTTCTTATATATAAAATTCTCGTGTCACACGGTAACGAACAAGTACCGTACTACGGCTTGACCGATTTGTATGAAATTTTGTGTGCACATCGGGTAGGTCTGAGAATCGGCTAACATCTATATTTTATCTTTTTTTTGTGGCAAAACAACGTTTTTCCGGTCAGCTAGTATTATATATATATATATATCTATATAACTAGCTGCGCCCCGCGGTTTCACTCGCGTAAGTTTCGATCCCGTGGGAATATCTGGATAAAAAGTATTTTATTCTTTCCGTAAGAACCATCCTCGTATTTCTAGGAACATTTTAAAAAAAGAATTAGTTAAATCGGTTCAGGCGTTCTCAGATTTGCGCTTAGCAAGACATTTGGCGATTCATTTTTATATTATATATTATTCGTCAAATACCCTATTGTTCTTTATTGATCTCTTTAATTGTCATTAATCTCCCACAGTTCAAATGCTGTGGCGCGGTGAAGTACTCGGACTGGCGCTACAGTCCGTGGCACGAGCACGACCCGCGGCTTCTCGTGCCCGACTCGTGTTGCAAGACAGTCACCAACCGATGCGGCGCGAGAGACCATCCCTCCAACATTTATTATGATGTGAGTATTGTTTTGTTAATGTTGATGAATGTGAAACTATAGTAGGTGATATTTTATGATTATAACATAATATTCTAATTGGGGTTTGATGGGGTGCGTTAATTCCAGGACATATTGTATAATGAAAGCACTTCTTTTTGTTTTTTCTTTTCGCCAATCAAATAAAATCCATCTGACATAGCTTCTAAAATATATTAGCAGTATTTCTAAAGAATTGTCGTTGTCATTTATTTGTTTAATAACCTAAACCTAACTTTTTTTTAAGGAAAACTGGCCTGACTGGCCTGTTGGTCTAGTGGTTAATGACCCTGACTGCTATACCGGAGGTCGTGGGTTCGATTCCCGCCCAGGACAAACGTTTGTGTGATGAGTTCGATCATTTGTTCTGTGTCTGGGTGTAATTTATCTATAATATGTGTGTATTTAGAAATATATAAGTGTGTTTATCAGTTGTCTAGTACTCGTTACACAAGCTCTGTTTAGTATGAGACTAGATGGCGTTGTGTGAAATATGATATTAGGGATTTAGATAACTCAGATTCGTATCTCAATATGAATCATTATTTTATCATATCAAATACAACTAAACAGTTTGTTTTTAAATTCCAGGGCTGCATACGACAGTTCACGAACCACATACGGGACCACCTCATCATCTTAGCAGCAGTGGGGGTCGGGATGGCGGTCATCCCTATATTCGGGTTCCTCTTCTCGTGCGTGCTGTACGTGAAGATAAAGCACGTGATAGACTGACAGCGGGCCGCGCCGGCCAACGCTAAGAACCGCAAAGTGTTCGACAAGTCGGCGCGCGGCGTCGCGACCCGGGCCCCCCGCGCGCGCCCGGCCTCACGGGGCCCGGTCCCCTGCCCATCCACGCGGGGCCCGGGCCCCTGCCCTGTGCACCCTTCACAGGCCAAACGAGCCCCTATATCCACCATCAGCGATAACGTCAGTATATAAACTCATTGTACCGAACCTTTGTGAGCGAATTGTGACGAGTGCAATCTCGATGTAGACTTAGATCATGTGTTCATCGGACTTTAATCGATTATTATACAGAGTTAATGTTCGTGTCTAATTATAGTGAAGTAGAAACTGTGACCGAATTTATATCAGAGTGTATCCGAGCCCGAGCTCGATAGTGACTAATATTGTAAGATGGTGCTATACTATTTTGTTATAGAATCACGGGTAGCTAGCGCATCAAATGGGGAGGGAGTATCTTATTGTTTAATTAATGAGCCATTTGGAATTGCAAGTATATTTGTAGTTATTGTGTAATTAAATATAACTCTACCAAATATTGAAATATTAAAAAATATAAAAAGATTTTTCTTAAAATGATCACCAAGTCTCAGCACAACTAAATATCAAAGAGATCTTTCACGTAATCTCGTAATTGTTACACCTTCATAATTTATAACCTTACTTACGAGTATAATTGCTTATAATGCTATTTCTGAGAGCAAACACAAAGTAATTGTTACTGACATGATGACGACATAATTTGCCATTCTAAGCACATGATGTCGGCAGTACGATGTGCATCGAAGTAGCTAATTTATGAATTCCTTCGGTAAACAAGATAAAGAAGTAGTTTATGTGTTTTTATGTAGTATTGATCGACCCCTGCAAGTGGCATACTGATCGAATCATTGGCGTTCCATTCTACAATTATTATACAAACAGTTTAAATCTAGTCATTAAATTACTAGGAATTACAACCAAAACAAGATGGAAATCCGTGACTTAGGTGCTTACCTATACTTGAGCCAAATTCGATAAAGAATACAGGTAAACAAACCAATTTAGGGTTATCACAACTCACGTTTTACAAATCTTCTATTATTTACATGATTCTTGCCTTTTACATGCTAACTATTTATTAACAATTCCTATTGCAGCATATTTCTTTAGAATCGCTCAAATAACATGCATATTAACTTGTTATTTCGAAAAACCATTAAAACGTCGAATTAATTTTACGCGATAGCCTTACAAAAAAAGAAATATGGATGAAATCCAGGTATAAAACATATTTTGGGGAATTTAATTTGTATCTACCAGTCCGATTTCGAAAATTCTTTTTGCATGTGATAGTCTATTTATTGGGGATGGCTATATAACATCACGCTATGGCACTTAGGAGCGAACCAGTAAGCATAAACGCGTAAGAATTCGCAGACATCCTCTAGTTTTCATTATAACTTAATTCTATTAGGAAATCAGCTTACATATGTGTCATATTTCATTCAAATCGGTTAAGCCGTTCACTATACAAATCATAAACATCTAAACATTTTACATTAGTAGGAAGTAGAATTATTCTTTGTATGAAAATCATCTATCTAGAAAAGGAATGTTAAGATCTACCTTTTTGGTGTAAACAAGGCGTTGCCTAGCAACGGTTTGTTTACCTCTATTCTTTATCGAATTTAGCTCAAGTATAGTGCTGTTCTTGTTTTTTTTAATTCATCAATTATATACCGACTTCAGATTGAAGACCATAGTCTAATGTTACAATGTATGTAGATCACAGAACCGTGTTTAATCAAGTACACTTAAAAGATATGTGCCTTATTACTTATAAGATTGTATATAAAAATAATGTAATGAATGTAATTTAAACAACAGTTAAACTATAATTAAATTATTTGTTCATATTTTAATAATGAGTTGTAAAAGATTATGTCCAAAGTTTAAATTGATAATCAACATTTTGGCTGGTGGACCACTTGTCAATTTTATTATAGTGTTGGCGGACAACTGTCGAGTAAATCTGTAAAAATCCCTCCGTGACAACTTAGGGGAAGTGAGATGGCAATAGTTTCAATCCTTAGTATATTATCTTCAGAGCCTTTTCCCCCCTTTTCAATTAAACCACTGCACTATACGATAATAGGGACTTAATAAAACGTATTAATCTCTAAATTCGATTCAGGCATTCATTTTAAACACACTCAGTGAATATTATTGTGACGAGCACTTTTACTTAGATGTATACTGTATGGTAGCTATTAAAAAAAAGAGGATACAATAAACTAAGATATACAGAACTTTACAATATAACACCGTAGATCCTCATCATCTGCTTAGCCTTTTTTGCCAGGTAGTAAGTAGGTACCTTCAAAGTATATCTGTTATGAAGGCAATCACTATAATAAAAAAAAAAAAAAAAATCGTCTAAAACTAAAATCTATGATTAAGGAGAATACCTAGTCTCCGGAATATTGGTTAAAAAATTATTCAAACATACGTTCATCATCTTCTGCCTAGCCTTTTCCCAACTATGTTGGAGTCGGCTTCTAGTCTAACCGGTTGCAGCTGAATACCAGTATTTTACATGGAGCGACTGCCTATCTGACCTCCACAACCCAGTTACTGGGTAATATCCCTTTGGTAAGTCTGGTTGTCAGACTTTCCGGCTGCCGATTCGGGTTAATGACACCCGGGACCAACGACTTAACGTGCTTTCCGAGGTACGGAGGGGTTTTAGTATGTAAAGATAGTCACCCATCCGCAGATCAACCGCGGCAAGCGTAGCTTAACCTGATCCATCTATCTGTGCGGCTGTTATTATTTAGATACGACCCCTAATAAATTAAGGCTGGATTCCAGGGATAAAAAAATTAATTACTAAGCAACTGAACGCTTAGGGCACCCCTGTGAGTTATGGACCTCGGCTTACGGCGTCGCTGGAAGAGAGCAGCAAGGGACAGAATGGGTCGGAATTAGAATAATTGTCTAGTGTGCCACCAGCCATTTATGGCCACCAAGCTGGCGTTTGTGTTGTACAGAAATGTTTAAAGCCAAATGTTATAATAAGTCATTGTTTTGTACGGGTACTAAATTGCTTTTGCTATCTATGTCAAATGTTTTCACTTAATTTTTACTAACATTTACACGTTATAATACTTTCTTATATTCTATTAAACATCATTATGTGCGTTTACTGTAATTGATAAAATCTCAAGAAGTCTTTATTTCCTAACTAGCTGCGCCCCGCGGTTTCACCCGCGTAAGTTTCGATCCCGTGGGAATATCAGGATAAAAAGTATCCTATGTGTTATTCCTAGTTATAAACCATCTGTGTGCCAAATTTCATCCAAATCCGTCCAGTAGTTTTTGCGTGAAAGAGTAACAAACATCCATACATCCATACAAACTTTCGCCTTTATAATAGTAGTAGGATATAAGGTAGATTGTACAAGGCTCGCACAATTATTGTTACATCTTATTTCATGTGCCTACAACATTTCCAAATAAATTCACTTACTTAAAAGTGCGGTCTTATTAAGGGTACTCTGTAGCAGCCTTTTCTGTTTTACTTAATTGTATTTAAGTTAAAATACAGATATTTCTAGTTGGAAAACTAGCTTATTTATGCATAAATTGCACGCACAGAGCAAGAGACAACATGAAACTTTGTTTCTTATCAAACAATTCATAATCACCATTTTACTAATAGGTCTCGTTAAGTAGGTATGTCAAATATGCTTACTTATACTTATTAAGAGGATACCGCTGATGTCTGTGACAATTAATATTTGAACTCAGTTTTAGAGTTTCCCACCAGGCTACTGCAGCCACCATTCAAGAGGAAAAGTTTAAGCTAAGCACTTAAGAACCTAGATAAAATCTCAACAATAGGTGCTTTAGGTACTAAATTGCAACAATATAAAACAGTAGTTAAAGTATCTAATGGTAAAGATTTACTTTATTTTAATACTAAATCATAATATACCTTAGTAAGTACATCTTTTCTGACACATTATATATGCATTTTGATTACCAATTAAAGCTTTTGAGTAGATTTATAAAACGCATTAAGTGCGTATAGATCAGCAGCCTAATTGCGTAACATATTTTCGGTAAATGATTGAGACTAGTTGGTATCGTTTAATCTGCATTAATTGCGTTATTTACGTGTTGTGCAAAAAATTTTTTCGAACTTATGAAACAATGGTTTAGAACTTTGCTTCAAAATGATGCAGATTCGGATTAATAGTGTGTTACGCAATTAGGGTGCTGGTGTAGCATACGTTAGTACTTTCTAATAACTCAACCACGTGGTTGAAACAAATTCAGTTAAACAGTTGTAGGTACTATTTAGCTATTTTTGTAAGTGTTACAAAAATTGAAACGGCAATATTCAGGAGAACCCGTTACTGTAGGTATTTTATCCAGATCCGTGAATGATGATGATTATGACTCAGAGCTTATTCGATCATATATTTAGTGGGCGTCTTAAAAGTAAACCTACTTTCCATGAGTTACATTAAACAGATCAGTCAGTACGAACAACGTTCATCTATAGATATTATTAGGCCTGTATTGGCCATCGAAAAAAGCGCTCTTAAGTACACTTTACATAACGTATGATTAGTCTTTATAATTCTTAAACAACTTATTTCTTCTATGAGCTAGCACCAGACAACAAACTGCGATCCGTGGCGGAAGGACTGGGCCAGACTTTTTCCTGTCTGCCCGGCGGCAGTGTTAGTGCACACCGAGCCCGCCCTTTCTCCGCCGCCGCACAAGCAGAAGTTAGAGCGTACCTCCTCCGACAGGATATTGGCATAGGCACGTAGTGCCCAAGGGGAGTCATTACCCGCACCCCAGGGTGCACCGCCCGAAGACTGGCCTTCCCCCTGGACGTATCCATAAAGGAATTCCAGTCCACGTGTACACGGGGAGGTTTCCTGCCCAGGCACCCCCAGGGCCTGGACCTGGTGAATGAGAATCTTGGAGGTTATCTTTTACCAACTCGTTTGACTGTGGAACTTCTTGCTATCCTTTACATTGCCTTTAGTGGATAGGTTGTGAAGGGATTTGGTCGTGGATCCGACATGATTATCACAAATATCCATACACAGCTTTCGGGAATCAATCCTGAAAGCTTGCACAGAACAAGCACTTTCCATGATACAATTCCGATCTCCAGAAAGAAACAAATTTTCTTAGTGTGTAGATATAAAAAACCAAGTAAAAAGAACCTGGGAATCAAAAATCTGGTGTAAAGTACCTACATATTATGCCATTTAACAACAAGAGAATATTATGGATTCCGTGACCTCCAAAAGTTTTTATTATTCCACTTCAGCTGTGGCAAACATTTGGATCACTAGAATTTTAATCCATAATTGGTTTAAAATTGTAGTGATCCAAATGTTTGAACTGCTATATCGAATTAAGTCATAATGTGGCATCACAGCTGAAGTGCTGCTGTATGTATTTAAAACCAGTATAGGCGATTTATATTGTTTATGCTCTAAGTCTAGGTACTTAAGTCTTAAAATGTAATCGTAGATGATCTCTTGTTGCTTATGACATAAAACTATCGGTTACGTCGTAATAAGTAATAATCAAATATTCATATCACACCAAGTTGCTATGTATGTAGATATTATTAATAAAATCAAAAATAAAATCTAGAACCTAGCTGTAAAAATGTATTTCAATGATTAGATTTATTCATACTCTTCGACTAACTTGCATTCGATGCGGGCCTGCGGGCGGCGAGCGAAGGGCAGCTCGCCGTCCGGTAAGGACCAGGCCCGGGTCGACGGCGCGTCGAATTCCGCGTGCGCCTCAAAGAGATGCAGTCAGCATAGCGTGGGGTCCTTAAGGACCGATGCCTGCCCCAGGGCCGTGGAGCATACCAGAGAGTAACCGGGGTCCCTGGGGCGCATAGGCAGGTGAAGGAACAGGGGTGGGTTTTAGTCAGTAAAAGTCTGACACGCCCTTCCGCTCCGCCCAGAGCGGGAGAGGTCATTTGATGATTTCCCACCCCACCAAAAAAAAAAAAACTTGCATTCGATACCTACTTTTAGTATTAATATTTCTATGAAGATTTATTTGTTTCATTAAAATCTATACGTAACAACATACACATACATAACTTACACATACATAAATAGATATTAACACAAAACATTACACACATTAACATACATAAAGTCTGCCAAACTGCATTATACTTTGTCGGCAGTCATTCTCGCCTAACAATAGATTACAAATGATGAATTTTGAAAATGAGGTTGTTTTCTTCAACTAAGTTATTTACGAGTACATACTCGTCAATAACTAATAAGGGCTGATTTTTGAATCAGAGGAGAAATTTTGATAATTATTTCTTTTAAAAACGTCAATTATATTTCTCGATCACAAACCAGCCCTAAGTAAATAAAGAATAATAAACTAGACATTATTGCGAACGTTTTTCAGGCAATATGTGTATTAAATTGACAACTGTACAAGACACAGACATGATTAATTTCGCATGTAAAGCCAATAAGTATACGCATAAAAGCGTGAAAGACGCTTTCGCTAATGACTTAATTCCCAGACAACGTTTTTTTCAAGGAGATATTTGAAACGTAGGTAAAAATATATTATTTTTCATTTTCCCACGTAAAGAATCCGTTTTTTACGCGTGGGCTACGGCGACAATGATAACTCAGCGGGTTCTCATCTCAATGGCGTCAGCGCGAGTGGGCGGCGCCTGCGCAGTGTCGGCGTAGCGCCCGCCTACAAACTGCATTAGTGCCTTATACGGATGTCCGAGGAAGTTTTTCTGCTCAGCTCTTGCTGAAAGCTTTGTTCTTTTTTATTTTATGATGATACTCTTTTACGTGTCGTTTACAGATAGTACGCACCTACGGAATACTCGTACCTATGGAACGTCATCATGATAATCGACAGATTATCATGATTTGTCAGCGGCAGTGACATGTTCACTCTTAAACGTTAGATGTAAAATTAAGTATGTTGAAATATTTTTTTATTTAATTGATAATCAGTTCTGGCTATCAATATGACTTTATTTTATTTTATTCTTTCATATTCATTTTGTGAGCACAGGGTACAATGATGTTTAATAAAAATGTTTGTCCATCCCATTTTCCGCCAAAAGGCATACAAAATAGTGACGTTAAAATGTCGCTTAAGTCAATATTATCAAACTCACGCCATAACATGAAAACGGCTAGACCGATTTGGCTGATTTTTTTTGTAGTTTTCTATAACTCTGTAGAAGGTTCTTACGGAAAAAAATATTAAGAAAATCTCTCGGAAAAAATTAAAAACATACATTTATTTTGCATATTTTAAAAAACGCGCGTAACGAATGTCAACGTCATTCAGCCATAGACTATATTGAAAGAGCATCGTTTGTTACAAACTTCGCATAACTTATTTAGTAATAAAGCTATGCTAAGGCAGTACGAAGTTCGCCCGGGTCAGCTAGTTAGGAAAATAAAAATGACAGCATCACTTTTAAACCCGGTCTAACTTTAGTCCACGTTTTGGAATAACAGGCTTACGGTAGCAATGGGTTTCATTTCGATAGTTCAACAACATTCATTGCGTTATTTACGTTATTACGCAGATCAATTTTTCGAATGTAAAGAGCAATGGATTAGCAATACACTCCAGAGTAATAGTGTGTTACACGATTAGGGTGCCGATAACCATTAACTTGACCAACTGATTTCTTATATACAATAACGAATATTTATGTCGATCTTTCGCAATCGGTCGAGTCGGGGTTTTGTCGGTCTTCCCGTCTGATTACAATTTAAGTGTCTTCAAGGCTTGAGTGAATAGGCTCATAATAAACTAGTGCGCTTTACCGTCAACGATTGCATCACTGCTTACCATCAGGCAGGATCGCGGTCAAGCACTAGTTTATATCAATAAAAAAAAATAAAAATATGCAGCTTTATTAATCCAAGCCGGACCTTAATACACAATACTACTGTCTGAACACTAGGTAAGGACATTTCAAGGACAAAATGAAAAAATAGTCTTGCAAAACATCTCCAATTATCCAACCTACACTTCGCTAAATAGACGCAAACACTTACCCTGTTGCTTTCATTACTCGCACACAAATTCACAACATTGCACCAACGACAATACACATGTTTATTCTGTAGTAATTTCCAAACAATAATGGTTTTAGCTTACAAGAAATATATTATAATTATGGAGCAACCGTCAGTTATGTCTTAAATCCATTGACAGCACTCCGGCATTATTATTACCGCTACCGTCACTTGTCCGTTGTCGAATAATAATTTATGTCAATAAAACAGTATTGTGGCGAGCCTAGTAACGCCATCTAGTATTAAACTCGAGAAGTTGATCATTATAATCTCTTGATATTATACCGATTTAAAAACTACACAACTAATTAATCTCGTTGTTATGGAAGATCGGTGGCCGCCACATAATGGCCGCAATGACGGCCGTCATGAATGATGGCATCGGGGCTGACTTTACGATAACAGGAAAACATAACAACTTACTATCTTATTTTTTTGTCGAATTACAATTTAAGTGTCTTCAAGGGTTGAGTGAATAGGCTCATAATAAACTAGTGCGCTTTACCATCAACGCTTGCATCACTGCTTACTATCAGGCAGGATCGCGGTCAAGCACTAGTTTATATCATTAAAAAAAAAAACAAAATTATGCAGCTTTATTAATCCAAGCCGGACCTTAATACACAATACTATTGTCCGAACACTAGGTGAGGGAATTTCAAGAACAAAATGAAAAAACAGTCTTGCAAAACATCTCCAATTATCCAACCTACACTTCGCTAAATAGACGCAACCACTTACCCTGTTACTTTCATTACTCGCACACAAATTCACAACATTGCACCAATGACAATACACATGTTTATTCTGTAGTAATTTCCAAAAAATAATGGTTTTAGCTTACAAGAAATATATTATAATTACGGAGCAACCGTCAGTTATGTCTTAAATCCATTGACATAACTCCGGCATTATTATTTTAGCGCAACCGTCACGTCTCCGTTTTCAAATAATTATAATGTAATAAAACAGTATT
The DNA here is from genome assembly GCA_007844875.1 of Busseola fusca. Classification (NCBI taxonomy): domain Eukaryota; kingdom Metazoa; phylum Arthropoda; class Insecta; order Lepidoptera; family Noctuidae; genus Busseola; species Busseola fusca. Next base: position 16,930 of record VKGM01010802.1, on the reverse strand, counting down.
GTGGCGAGCCTAGTATCGCCATCTAGTATTGAACTCGAGAACTAAACTATCGAGCATTACAATCTCTTGACATTGCTGATTTAAAAACTACATTACGTTATCCTGGAAGATCGGTGGCCGCCAAATAACGGGCGCAAAGACGGTCGTAATAAATGATGGCATCGGGGCTGACTTTACGATAACAGGAAAACATACCAACTTACAATTTTTAAATATCGTTTCAGTGACGTCATTCGAATGGAAATTCTGTAAATGTGGCAGCCAGCGCACTCTTAAGAAACCCTGACTTAAGGCGAAAGCGTCAGGTAAACCCGCGGAACTCAATTTTTTTATGTGTTTTGGTATTTGCAGCAGGGTAATATTGCATAACATATTATCAGAGGCAATGGGTTTCATTATGTCAGTTCAACAACATTCACTGCGGTCTTTACGTTGTTTAGCAGACACATTGAGACTAGTTGGTATCGTTTGGACCGCAATCTGCATTCACTGCGTTATTTACGTGTTGTGCAGACAAATTTTTCGAACTTATGAAGCAATGGTTTAGAAATTTGCTTCAAAATGATGCAGATTCCGATTGATAGTGTGGTCCGCAATTAGGGTGCTATAATGATACAGCTGTTTGGATGTGTCCCAAATTGATGCACCTGGGGATGACTCGATACGGCAGGCAGGTGGGAAGTCGTGTGGTTTTAGCGCCACCTGAGCAGAATATTTATGTACCTACTGCATGAAATGATAATGGGTAAAACAGCGATGAGTCAATTAGTTTCATTCAAAAACCTATTAAATTTCTTTTTATGTCGAAGAATCGAGTAACAGATATCAGATTCTTTCTTAATAATAATATGATAATGAGCCTGCAATGTTCTCCGTTTCCTTTACTTCCACTCAACTCGATCCCGAGCCAATATGGGCCAATACCTTATATTATGTACATCAAATTCCTCCCGTAACCTACGCCTGAGTCTCCCGCGATGCTGCTGGACGTATATTCTTAAATGCCGTTAATCCAATACTTCTGCCAATCGATTCTGTAAAAACCTCTCCGTGAAAAGTTAGGAGTAGTGAGCTAGGAATGAGCTGTCAGTACTATCAATCCCTAGAATCCATTAGAATGACAGCTCACTCCACGCTCACTTCACCTAAGTTTTCACGCGTTATATAGTTACAGAATCGCACTGCTGATTGTTGCAATTATCATGGTCAATTAATTATCAATATTTCTATACTGATATAACACCTAACCTAACAAGAAATTAAGAAATAGCCAGTTTTTGCAATCATACGAAAACCGCGGAAGCCCAATATATGATGTAAATAAATTATAAAATAGTAGAACCAAAACTTTAAATGGGGGTCATGCGTGCTTTACGACAATTAAAATTATTATATTTACGTGTCAGTAGTTTTGTGTGACGGGAAAATTTCCTAAATAGTGACAGAACACGCCAATAACTTGCATTTGTTATTTTTTAAGTTATTTTGACACAGAATAACAGCGAAACTAAGAGCATGCGCAGTCGCGACGTCGTCGTCGCGTCGGTGAGGATTGGCTGGATTTAAGATAAGGAAAAAGAGGTTAAAATGATAGTTGCTCATAGTAACTAAACCCGTTTATTTACTGATAATTTTGTATTTTTATTCGTAGGTAGAACTGAATAATAATGAGATTAAGGTCACATATTAAAAGGCAACCCGATAAGATCTTGCGAATTTGGGAAGTCCTCAAGCTGTGAATCGACGTGACACATACCTACCTAAACTCTGAATTTGCTAGACTAAAATGACACCCGGGATCGACCTTTTTTGTCAACAATGTTGTGCTATATATAGCTATATATGTAGAAAATAATGTCTTATTTTCTACATATATAGCTATATATAGCTCTCATTTTAGTCTATCAAATTAAAAATATGAGCTTGAACATTGGTCATCAACATTTGAAAAATTGGTCGTCTGATGATTGTAAAATCTCGAGTATTGTACTACTAAAACTTTATATATTTTTTATTTTTTATACTTATTAATATTTTTTGTAATTAGTGAGCATTTTTTGATTGCAGACAATAACATAACACACAACTATTAAGACATTTTTTTTGGTGGGTGGAAAATTATCAAATGAACGCTCTGGGCGGAGCGGAAGGGCGTACTAAACGTAGACTAAAGTTAGATCTGGTTTAAAAGTGATGCTGTCACTATTATTTTCTTAATGAAAGAGAAGTTTAAAACAGTTTTTAATCAGTTTTAATCCAGTTTGAGTCCACGTTTTAGAATAAGAGGGTTAGGTTAGGGTTGTGTTCCTTCACTTGCCTGTGCACCAGGGGCCAAGTTATCTCTTTCGAACAAACCGCGGCCCTAAGTAACTAAATTACACATCAGGAATTATTTCATTACAAAAAGTTTTATCTAATCATCGAAGGTCGAATTTGTTTTATCTTAATTATTCAAGGTAATTTGACACTACCTACAATTGCTACCTAAACGACAGCGCTTGTGTGACATATGACATGTTTAATGAAAAGATAATTATTTACAATTTTATTACAAATCTGACGCAATGTGGGTACTGCCAACATTATGATTCAACATACCCACATCTGCTATCTGGTTATAGGTATTATAATTTTAAATTCATAAATTGACAAGTGATTAGCCAGTGGAGCAGATAAGTACTGGAGGGGAGAACGCGTAACGGCAAGCAGAATGTGGGACGCCCTCTAGCTGGACCGACGTCCTCAAAAAGGTGGCTGGGACAGACTGAATACGGAAGGCTGAGGACAGCCACTGCTGCACTAGAACACCCTGTCCTCCCTGCGTCCAGCAGTTGACTGCGATAGCTAGAGTTGATTGATTGAAATTGACAAGAATTCAGATTCAAAATATTTATAAACCCAACATGGGTACTTATGAAACGAAAAATGGTCGTTTCCTATGGAGAAGAGTCGGCAAGAAACTCCACAACCTTACTCTTTTAAAAAAATAATTGTCTTTTACAATGTTTTCAAATCAGTGGGTATGGGAGAACAGCATAGGCCTGTCAACCAGTACCGGGTACTGGTCTACAAATCCTACAAAGTCCTCACATTTACAAAATATGGAAGAATCTACCAAAAGGACAGATAAATATTAAAATCTAGTGACATGAATGCCATTACAAGAAGATAGAAGTAGTCACTTGTCAGAACAGTACGTC
>VKGM01010794.1:28050-43573 GCA_007844875.1 Busseola fusca | reverse complement strand
GTATTATATAGTGCATTCTGAATTCACTGATTTCTATTTATTTAAATTAATTAATTCTCACTGTCTGATCTCAAACATCACGATTTAATTTTTGGAACGGAGACTTTGGGTATCGTAATACAGGGTGGTAACGGTAAAAGATTATGTCCATATCTAGCGTGAAAAATTTTATCAACAGAAGAATCACTGTCTTCGTTATTGTTAAAACTTGTAGCGATATTTCCATGACCCTGAAATAAACATTCATAACGATCATTTCACTATGACGGTTAATAAAAATACCTAATATTTATAGAAATTTTCAGTCTAACCAAATAAATGTTACATTGCCAATTGTTTAACTTATGTATATTAAAAATAAACTTATACGGTATGACATTTGAAATATAGAAATAAATAAATAATAATGTACGTAAGGTAACCCCAAACTTGATTCCAGCCGCCGCAACGAAATACATAATACGAATTTTATGTCAAAAACATTCCTGTGTGAACATGTAATGCGTTTATTTTTGTTATCAGTTATCAAAACATACTCGTGTATGTTACAAATTACAAAACAACCGCGAATGCTGCACTGTTCCTGTTTACACAAGGTGCCATCACATATTTTCCTTGAAGAGATTTGTCCATTGGCATAATATCTTAATACTATTGGGGGCATTAGCCCAATGTCCTTTTTAAATTAATTAACGAGTATTACCTAATTGCGAAGCTATAATTAAAAAATATATACTTTTTAGAGGATCTAGTACCTACTTGTTATATAAAATTAATATTGCATCATCAACCAATATTTTGGGTCAATATTTGCATTTAAATGAAAAAGATGTAGTAAAATAGAATCGAAAATTCGAAATACATGAAATTTACATAACGTTTACTTTCGATTTTATCATCATTCGAGATAAACATGACATGATAATCCTAACGATATAACAGTACTTACCAGAGCTTCAGTCTTCTTACGTAAATTCGATCTAGACAGTGTTAGAGCCAGTTCTGATTGTAGCCTATTGGATATAGAAACTTCCTCATCTGCATCACGAAGACCATCGGTTTTATCTCCGTTTAGGAAGTCGAGCTTCGTTGGTTCCCGCCTGCTTCCACCTCCATATGCATATTCACCAATCGTTACTGACACAGGACGAGAGTGCTTCTTCATCGTCGCTGTGCCGTTCGGAGCCTTTACAAAATAATTTGACGGCGGCTTTGGCAGTACATTCGAAGGATTCTTTAACTTATAAGATTCTAGTGACTCCATGTCAGCCTTTTCGTCTTTCATATTTTTAATTTGTGTAGGAGGTTCAGATTTCTTAATGTAATCTGGGGTAGGAGTTCTTGTCAGAGTGCCATTTTTCCTGAAGTTTGGATTTGTTAGAAGTTCAGCCGTAATTGTTTTCGGAATGGGTTTTTGACTCTCTATTACTTTATGATTTCCATTCTGGTGACCATTTGTAGCAGGTACCTGATGACCATTTGTAGCCGCTGTTTGATGACCATTTGTAGCTGGCGTTTGTTGACCATTTGTAGCTGGCGTTTGTTGACCATTTGTAGCTGGCGTTTGTTGACCATTTGCAGCCGGCATCTGAAAAGTATACGTGAATATTTTTATAGTCACTTTGCATGTAGGCCGTGAGAGGAACTGACAAAGTATTTGCTAAGATTTTAATCTCTCAATAAGGGTATCTGAGAACCTATTTAGAGTCTTTTCTCTAGTCTATATAACTCTCTAAAGAAAATATGTGATTTTGTTCTAATTAAGTAGAACAAAAATACATATTTTCTTTAAGTAGAAGCAATAAAAGCGGTCTAAGTAAATTCTAGACGTCTCAGTTTTATACGCCCGCAAACAATTAGGTACCTACGTATAAATTATAGATCGTATCCTTAGGTATTAACTGTGTATGACCTCAACCTCAAATTACCTTCAATAAAACTGGTTTAGATAGAAAATAAAACATATGATTACAATGACAAAAAAATCATAAACACAGCAAGAGAATCCGTACTATGATATAGGTAAATCCTGTGGGTATACAGGGATATTGGTAAAACATTAACAACCGTCAGTACTGCATACAATACTAAGTACAGCAGTGCAATTCTGTAACCATCTCCCCGTGGAAACTTAAGTGAAGTGAGCGTGGAGTGAGCTGTCATTCTAACTAATGCTAAGGGATTGACACTATTGATAGGTCACTCTAAGCTCACTTCACCCACATTTTCACGGTGAGTTTTTTACAGAATCGATCGGCTGACATAATAAACAACAACTTCAGTTATATGACTTTTATTAATTCTTCAGACTAATTCATACATAAATAAAAATATTTCAGTTCAACCAATTGAAATATTCAATTTTCTGTTACGAACTCTACGCGAAGAGAAGAACAACGAAATCTTAAAGGTTTGTTTTTGGTAAATGTATTATGTTTTGTAAACAGTCTTAGAACAGAAGTTGTTGTTTATGATGCTAGCGGATTGCTAACATCATAAACAACCTGCAAAGTTGTTAGTGTTTACAGACTGACTGGTATAACACAACATCACGGAGGCGATGCTCAGGTGTGCACCCAAATATCGCCAGTTATATTTATTTATTTACTCAAATCAACCACTATCATAACAGACCTGTGATCCAATGCGATAGAGTGGCCTATAATCCTATAAAATTACAATCCCAAATTTTGTTTATGTTTAAGTTACATGTAATAAGGTCAGACTGACTAGTAACTAAGATATAAACATTAGATATTACTCACAGGTGGTGGGGGAGGGGGATTGTCCGTGGCTTCCCTCTTCAGTGGGGCATGGTTGATATGATTGTTGTTGGTCACTTCTGCAGGTTGCTCAGCCTTCCTCAGAGGCAATGTCTGTTGACGGTCCTGTGGGCAAAGTTGTTTCCTGTTTAGTTTGTTTAAACATTATTTTTAATATATTTGACTAATCGCGGCAATCTAATTGTCAATTTCGGTTACAGGATTGCACGAAATACTAATAATAAAACTGAAGAGTATGGTTATTTCAACACGCTAATCTCTGGAACTACCACCAGTCAGAAAAAATATTTTTGCAATTTTAGTTAACCCAATTCTTATGTAAGGCATGGACGCATGGGTTTTAAACATTGATCACGTGACTACTTACCATCACGCTAAGATACTTAGAAACCGAACAAAAAATAAAACAGAAAGAATACAGTAATATCGCGAGCAGGCTACATGATGCGACGCGACGGGGAAGGATGTGTCAGGGGACAAGAAATTTTACGTGGACTATATCGTAGGCAGAAGCCAGTACCTAATATTGCTGTATGTTCTACCAACAGTCAATACCAGCAAGGTAATTGCGTAACACACAATCAGTAGCAATGGGTTTCATTTTGATAGTTCAACATTAGTTATTTACGTTGTTGAGCAGACGAATTTTTCGAACATATGGAGCAATGGCTTAGCAATATACTACAAAATTATTCAAGTTCATAGTACCTGATAGTGTGGTACATAATTAGGGTGCTGAATATTATGTTACTAACAGACAGGAAGTAAATTATTAACAACAGTCAACACGATCAGGTGGATAATTTTAATAACATAAACGTCAAGTTATATGACCAAGCGTAGACGTGAAAGTGCACGTTGGAATTGTACCTACAGTTTATATAGATTTCAGAGTAAAAGATATGAAATTCCAATAGGTAGGTGCTTTAAACTATGCAGCCGCAAACATAGCCTACAACCAATATTAGGTATAGTTGAAACGAATGAATTCCTTGCACGCGATTACATAATAACTACCTGCAGTATACCGCGAAATAGGAAAATACAGCAAATAACTAATCTGATCGCGATTGACATTGAACTTTGACCAAACACAATTTTAGCCAAAAGAAGTCGGTAATGTTGAAGTGGAGGCTAACAGAAAAAATGTTACCGACGATGAACGTGAACAAAAACGAAGGTTATGTTTTAGGCAAATACATTACACCAGTACACGATAAGCTCTATACATAACATGCACATACATATATCTACATACATAGTCGTCAATAGCCTCCCTACATGCTTTCGCGCGGGTTCTACGATTTCGATTGATTAGGTTCATTACGGAGCAATTCTGAAGATACATTTTGAGCGACATCCTTAATTATCTACGCTGATTATATTGTATTCAACTACAAATGACATTGTTGTGCCAAGTAACCTCAACCGTGGTAGAGGTAACAAAAGAATCCGGAAAACTGAAATTTTACTTTCGTTTCCCAAATTATTTTCTTCTGATTTGCTCTATAGGTAGAACATTTATTTCAGTTATTTATTGTCGTCTGCATGAGCCAAACGTCATCTGGCTTATCCCCAAGTGTTGATGCCAAAGATACGTAATATTAATCAAAACTAAATCAAAATCACGCGAACATTAATGTGCGAGTCTGGCGTGAAGGTTGTTAGTCCATCGACACTACATTTAATGTAAATAATGAATCGTGCAGTCGGCACTCCCTTAAGTCTTAAGCGGTGTTAATCACAGTTATCAGTTTAGTATTTTAGATAAGGTTTCAATCATATATAGTCTTATTTTTTTTTTGGGAAATTGGTCGTGCAAGTCACTGATGTGAATGACTTGCACTATTACATTTCCTATTTGGCCCATATATCGACACTATCCAAGAATTGTAAGAAATGATAAAGTTTGCTGCCTAGAAAAATGTACCTAGTTCTGATTTTCCGCTTGAGTTTCGAGTCACAGGGATTTGAGCTGTGTCCGGCACCGACCGAACGCTTGCCCCCTTTCATATAGCTCTCGGCAAACTTACCATAATGATAGAGCTGCGAAAAGTGGGTCTTGGTACTCGTGAGGTGTTCCATTTAAGCGATAAGTTAATCTGATATAAATTAGTGACTGTTCTCCTTAATTTTGAAGAAAAAGGTTTCCTCAAAATGTAATAATTTTACGCATCCTAGGCTAACTACTTCAGATGCCCAGGCAAACCTTGAACGTACGTAGCAGAATTTGATTGTTATTTCTCAATCAAATTCTGCTTTCGTTGAAACCTTTCGATCAAATTTTTGATCAAAGTTGAAAGCAATTCAGTAGATGAAGCGTCAAGAAGTGAACCAACAGACATTCATATACTTAGATTCAAGTAATAGATAGTATATTATGATGATGTAAGTATGTCATATGAATACAATACTTAATGATATGCATATTTGCGTCTCAACTTGTGAAGGAAAACGTGCATCCTCTTATGCCTTGTTTTATTTCCAAACTGCCACTTAGATGCAGATTATATACAATAACTCATCATGCACAGAAGCACGTTATAATAATAAGGATATTATATCTACAGATTTAGACTTTATTGCAATTATTTGGATAATATATTTATAACATACAACTTATCAGTAAATATTAAAAGATACTAGTTGGTAGAGGGGCCCGTGGCTAACTAATAACAACCGCACAGGTCGTTCGATCAGGTTAAGGTAGGCTTGCTGTGGTTGGTCTGTGGATGTGTGACCTTCTTTCCATGCCGAAACCTGCCAGTGCCTCGAAAAGCACGTTAAACCATTGGTCCCGGCCGTCATTCGTGACGTGGATTTTTGACTGTTGTTACGGGTAGTCAGAAGCCCAAAAGTCTGACAACCAGCCTTACCAAATGGTATCGTATTAACCAGTAGGCAGTAACTAGGTTGTGGAAGTCAAACTAATCGCTCCATGTAAAATACTGGTATTCTTTGTCTCCTATTCTAGCGTAGACTGGTAGCCGACCAACGTAGTTGGGAAAAGATCAAGCAGATGATGACTAGATAGGAAGATAGATAATGTCATAGAAAGATAGATAGTGTCATCATGCACAATTTCATATTTTTATTTATTTTTGTTGCATAAAAGTCTCATCCACGCTCACGCTATGAGATCATCTAATGGCAAGTGTTTAGATACTGGATAATTGCCTACGATGTAATGAAGGTATTTAGTAATGTATACACGCATATTGTTATAATCTTGATTCATGTTAATTGTCTGAGTGCATCGGTAATCCCAAGAAATCCAATTTATTTTCCTTAGACCATTCGTCAGAATCGTTTTGTTTTCGGAATAAAAAAACATGAGTGGAACTGTTGCTCCGTCATTGGTGAGAGGTTTTATATCTAAAACCTAAGCTAAGCTAAGTATCCTTAGCTCCCAAAAATATCCTCAACAGCATAAAAGTTTGCTCTACCATAAAAATATTTAGTGTCGCTATATACTAACTAGGCAGAACATGGATCAAATTATGGGAAGAGATAATAGCATTTTGTGTAGCTGTAGATAATATCATCAGCAATCAAAATGTTGTGTTATCGGCCAACAATCAGTCAACTCGGATAGATAACTCCTAAAATCATGATTGCTATAGGTGTTCGTCACTACATATAAATGTACCTAACCTACCTATATATATGTTTAGTTCTGAGCACTTTTTTGAGTTTGTTGTTATTTTCGACTAGTATGACGTCAGCATTGCTACGGAAAAAATGAGAAGGTGAACAATAAGACGGGACAATAACAAATTACGCGCACCTCGCAGTCACAATATCAATATTTTTGTAATGTAAGTATACAAAATTACAAAAATATTGATACTTTGGACAAACAACAATATTTTAAAATCAGAATATAGGCATAAACAGTCAAAGGTTCTATGTTTTATCACGATAGCCAAACTCCAAACAACTTTGTAGGTAGGTACCTAGGTACGTACTTATTTTGTTTCGCTCCAATAATAACAAGAACATTTTATCCATACTCAACTTACTTCATAGCACTGTATAACGACCAAGGGTTTCGACTTCCGAATGTTCTTCATTTTTCCAGTAATAAGTTTTCAAAAACACAGCCAGCTTTTACACAAGTCACCACATCACTTGGTGCAAATGATCATTGAAGACTAACACAGGAAATTATTTTACCGAAATTATAATCAGTATTTGAACGTAGCGTAAAAATCACGAAAATAATGGTTTAAGAGCCCGTCAAGGTCGCATATATTTTCCCCGTAGCGTGTAAAATCGCAGGAAAATTAATGGTGAGTCGCGGTGGCGAGAAGTGCGGTGTGCGGCCGCCGGAGTGCAGCGAGACTGTGCGACCGACCGGCAATCACGAGCGGCGATGGCGTGTGCCCTCGCCGATCGCTTACTCACTGCCGTTATCAGTGCAAAGCAAAATCTAGCGAAACACCGGCCGCGTTTGCGCCCGATGCTGTGCCTACGACCGTGCACCTCAATCCATATAAACTCCAATAACACGAGCTATTTGTCTAGTTCATACTAAATGCTGCAATAATTTTGCCTCGTTCTTAGAAGCGATCATTAGACCAAATCAGCGACTTAAACGATGTCTTTAAAGCCTTGACTAATTTGGTTGTAATTAAAATGTTGTTTTATTAGGTACGTAGTTTCTTGCCCTGCTAAGTGATACTCACAACGATTATGGATGTCAGTTAGCTATTATTGATTTGAATTGTTATATCCATGTCCATCGCGTCCAAATTAATGCTTATTTGCAACAATAGACCTTTCTTTCGTCTTTTCCGGCTTAACAATAGACCTTTTATAAGAAAGTGTATAAAAATATCGTTGATTTTCATCACAGCTGCACCTAACTATTGTCCGTGTAATTAGATAAGCACGAAATATCTCCCGATCAGCCGAGTCTTACAACAAAAGCTATTGTCATGCTATCAAGATCGAAACGTAACGTGACTGAAACTAACTCCAAGCTATACCAGCTGCTATGAACCTCCTATTAGGAATATTTATTACTTAGTAGGTTAGGAGCGAATAGTATCTACTTCCGACAGTCGATCCCATCGGCGTTTCATGAGGGTAAATATTTATAGTTCTCTGGAGTAGAATGACGCAAAATTAAAAAAAAAATTGAGTTAACTTTCAATAGGACAAGTCTACAGTTGCATCTTAGCTGGCTGCTGCACGGAATTTAGTCTACAGGGTGGAAGGGACAACAACGCACATACAGAGTAGCTATTAGGATAGCACAACGGTTATTACAAGTCGTTATCAGTCTCTCAAAATAAAAATAGGTAATAATTTTATTTTACTAAAAATAAAATACATAACTTAAAATTTGGTACAAAATAATAGCCCTTTATATGGCACACGCGCGGGCCGATACTATCAACAAATCAACACAAACTTTATGGTATTGTTACCAAATAATCACAAAATAATTTTAATATTCATTAATACTAACGAAAGAAACAGTCCCACGACTAGAATGTTATTTTTATATTTATTTATATCGCCGCTATATGTAATATAATCGCCACCCATAGGTAACTACATCACTGATTTTTATTATGTAGGATGGTTATTTGGACCGCATAGGTCACACTCACTGCTACAGTGCATTTTTCTATGTGTTTTGTGTTCGGTAAATACCCATTTCGTAGACAAGTAGTGCGATTCTATAACCATCTCACCGTGTTAACTTAGGTGAAGTGAGTTGTCATTCCAACTAATGCTAAGAGATTGACACTATTGACAGCTCACTTCACCCAAGTTTTCACGGTGAGATTTTTAAAGAATCGATCGGCTGATAAATCTCGTAGCTTTGGTTAGAAGCGTTGTTTAATCAATTCTAAGGACTTATATTGACCACCAAAAAAAAAAAAGACTTATCTTGATTAGATTTTTTAAATTTTATGACAGCTCTTGATGTGCGAAGCGCGGAATCTATCGAAGGCGCAGTACTTGGGAGAGGCCTATGTCCAGCAGTGGACGTTTTTAGGCTGAAACGATGATGATGATAAAAAGTTCTTTTACTGTTATTTATTTTCAGTTCAACCTAAGTAAATAAGCCAAAAAGTATCAAAGCGCGTTGGGTTGGAAATATCGCCAAAGTCACGGGAAACAGTGTGTGCAGGAATTACATTACTTAATTCCGCCATCACCGTTCGTTGTTATCATCCACCCATACGTTGTTGACACCACTACAACCCGGACAAAGCGCTTCGCCTCGTCTTTTATACCGCGTAAATCGAAAGACTGGAACAGTTTGTCTGCGGCGGTCTTCCGGTCTGATTACAATTTAAGTATATTCAAAGCTAGAGTGAATAGGCTAATAATAAACTAGTGTGCTTATAATGATTGCATCACTGCTTACCATCAGGCGGGATCGCGGTCAAGCACTAGTTTATAACCTTAACACCTGCAGTGCGATTCTGTAACCATCTAACCGTAAAAACTTAAGTGTAGTGAACATGGAGTGAGCTGTCATTTTAACTAATGCTAGGGATTGACACTATTGACAGCTCATTCCAAGCTCAATTCATCTAACTTTTCACAGTGAGATTTTTACAGAATTGATGAGCTGGTCGGGGGACGTCGGAACCAGGAAGTTACTATGGCAGAAAAAAAAGGGGAGCCCTATTATCCCCAGCAGTGGGTGATTCCGGGCCGAAATGGTAATGATGATAAAGTAAATAAGGTTGCTCAATTTTAGACCATTTTACCTAATTACAGCTATTATAGTGTAGATATGTAAATACTGATACGATTCTTAATTGTTGTTATCGTGTGCATTTAATAAAAAAAATAGTAACGCTCCAATACCTAATTGTTAGAAATTTATGTAATCATGTAGTAATAAATGATTCGTGTCGAAGTGACCTAATTAATTTCGTAAGGCAATTGTCTCGAAACTTAATATTACGTAACCTAGATAACTTTACAAAGAACAAGATGCGCGGGTAACTTAGTGAGAAAACTTTAAGATGACTGAGCAAAGTATGCCTTAAGTAGAGATCAGAAACGGATTTGCTTCTCATTTATTTAAAAGTCACTTTGTTTAAGCATGTTTTTGGGAGTAACTATGTCTTCGATAAGAGTACGTAAATGTCGTGTAGGCACTGCGTAGCAGTTGTGTAGCAGTCTTCATAGACGTTGTGTAAACGCCACGCTGCGCAAACGCTAGATATTATTGTTCGATAAAAAAAGGATTTCACCGTGGATATACTACTTAATTACGTAAACAAAAAATGAGGAATACTTAACACTTAATGTTATTTAGGGAATGTTTAACCGGGATACCGAAATATCTGGACCCCGCACTATTCTTGCGACTTGTGACGACGACTCTCAGAAACATGGGGGATTCCGAAAATACTAGGGGATCCCGCAGGCCTTAGATCTCTCAGTCCCGCAAAAATCGTGATTAAAATTTTGTAACGGGATTGCATTCCTTTATTTTATTTTGTTTTCATACTGATAACGTATGTAGGCGTAGGCGTTTAGGTATGCAAAGCGTGAATGATGCTTCGGTTCGGAAGTTTTAGTCACTTCTAATCCCAGATGAAAAATGTCAATTACTTACAAATGAGTTATCGATATAACCCATGCATTTTACCAGTCATGCAAGAATAAAATGGATTTGAAAAGCCATTACTATACAATAAACATTATCATAAAACCAACACACGTAACATCAAACACGTACAGCCCGATTTACATGTGAATGTCAAGTATATACTAGCATGCGTAGGATTGTGGGCGAGATCGTTAAAACTTACTTATCCTCAACTATCGAAAAGAGAATAAAATAACACCGAGAAGTCTCCACGGACAAGTTTATAATCTACAGCATTTATATTATCTTTCTTTAATTAACTGCTTTATTGGCTGTCGGGTTGATATTAGATTCTACATATGGAGCTATGGTCCACCCGGTTTCTACGACAACCTGTTGGATTTTATGGTACACACACACAAAAAGTCATCATTATATTCTATTTTATCGATGTTTACAATAATACGGGAAGTAGGTTTCGAGAAAATGATATTGTCTGCGCTAACGGGATTTGATCAAATAAGATATACATCTAAAAATTTAGACAGTCATCTTGGAAATGATTGCCAATTAAAATCACAATATGTACCCATCATATAATATAATTCACGATAGAGATGAATGAACGTGACTGAATTTATTGTTATGTTTTACATGTATGTAACTATTATGTTTAATTGTTATGATAATAATAGAAATTCTTGGAAAATCTTGCTCAAATCATCAGCAGATCGACTCATAGTACCTAATAGATATTTTCTATTTGAATGTTGAAGATAACTATTTAAGGTATTTCACTACATTGGACATTGTATGATTACACTTCTGTGGCTTTAAATATTTCCATTTCCTATAAGGAAATTACGTGTTAGTATGAGTTAGTACGGTGTGATTTGGAATGGGGGATTCCGCCCTAATGATTCAAATGAAAGGTACCTGGTATGACAACATTAGGTAACCGATTGTTTCTTTACCTTTTGTGGAATAATACAAAGATTATTAATGGCTTGGCACATAAAAAAATGTTGTTAAAGTGCCAAGTAATTGTCTACAAACACACTTATCTCAAAAAGTCACGCTTAGTTTCTCTCTCAAAGATATGCCAGTTATCTTTATCCCTTCGTATGAACGTGGATCCACGCGAGTCACAGTGGTTTTTTAATTGTTTCTGTAACTACGGCTTTCTACCAATTAAGTCCTATGTTAAAGGAGGCAAGTCGTATATCAATCTGAATATTGCTAAAGATTAGTCAACCTGTATGCGTAACACACTGTCAATCTCATTCAAATCATTCAGAAGAATATTTCTAATCCAGTGCTTCATATGTTCGAAAAATGTATTATAAAAAAAAAAAATGAAAAATGTGTTGTGTAATTCAACAACGTAAATGACGTAATTAATGCTATCGACAGTGTGTTACGCAATTAGAGTGCTGATAAATATTGCAACGAAACCCCTATAAGAATTGGAATGGCGGGCGCCGACGCCGTAGAAAAGTACAAAACATGCTCGGACCTATACCTAACTACTTACCAAACACTTATCAACTTTAACAAGAACACATTGATAAATATAATTTTAAAAGAATGTAAAATTATGTTTTAGATAGTGCAAATTTTAATAATATTAGGGAAATAACTGACTTAATCAATACACCCGATGATAAATTGATTAATCATAACTAAAGGTATCCCGGCGAAAATGTAAATAATTCTTAGAATCGGTAAACTGATTGTTATCTTCTTAATTAACGATGCTTTCGTCATAATTGCCAGTGTCCGATAAGCAAATACTTGTAGCTTTATATGTTCCGCCTAACTAATTAGATAATACACCTACCGAACAAATAATTGCACTTACCAATGATTCTTCCTCGTTGTTTTGTGTGTCTAGACTTTTTTCATTGTTGTCTATAAATGAAAACATTTTCCTGTGAACTTTTTTGAACTCGTCCATCAAGGCGTCGTGCTGTTTCTTTTTGACATCCGTTGGTTTTGGTGGAGGCGGCTTTTTAGGTGGTGGTGGCGGTATGTTTGGCTCTGAGTTAGGTTTCTTCTTATTCTGCTAAAATAATGGGTAATTAATGACGACTCCAACGTAGGTACCATTACTACCTCTACTTATATCTAAGTAACATTTATTTACTTTGGTTCTGCAGAATACATAGAGGAAATGCGGGTGACGTTTGTATTTAGTATCCATATCTACGGCATTAAAAACATGCAGGTTTATTGATGTAAATAAATAAAAACTAATAAAACTGTCATCATCTATTATAGCTAGCTTTTACAACACTAGATGATCACATTGGTGACGTAAGTGTTTAGATGTTATGTAAAACATATTTACAAACATTCTAATCCAAATATTCTTTGACATTATCAAGGCTCAACACTAAATAGATAATCCCATAATTCTCACATTCTGAATTTTATCATTTTCGTCGCACGTTGGGTACTTACCAACTTACGCCGTTGTATTTCTTCGGCGATGGCACTTGATAACGTTGCTGAACTTGACAAACTTGCAGAATCCGAATTAGAATCGTTTTTTAAAGGCGGTGCTGGATAATTACATGCATTTTTCCCACACATCGTTGTACTAGTATGATGAACTTCTACTACTATCGTTTTTTTATCGTTGTCTCGATTCGTATGATTAGCTGCAAACGCATTTTTCCTAGGCGACTGATTATTATCGTAACTACATTGTATCATAGCACCATCTTCAGTCAAATTGATGATGGTTCTATTTGATGGGCTCGATATATACTCCTTCTTATTTTTGCATCTTAAATTAGTTTTATTTTCATATGAGTGAGGATTGTTTGGTATACTAGGGCAGTCATAGTCAGGTTCTATGTCAGAAGGTGCATCAAAATTATGAATATCATTGTTTTTCCATTCGAAATCTAAGCTATCCCATGTTCTTCTTTTCAGCCTGTTCATCGTTAATCTGTAACAAATTATCCGAGTAAGAATCACTTCACAACATGTTATTATTGACACACAGTAGTATATCGCAAGCACTGCGAAACCCATGATGTCACTAAAAGTCCAATACTTGTTTTAAGTTCTCACCTATCAGCGCGGTCTGCAGCCTCCTCAGCGACGCTGGCGAGGCGCCGGCGCAGTGCGGCCGGCGGCGCCAGCGGCACGTGAGGCGCTAGGGGTGCGGGGCTCCGCTCGCCGGCTGCCGATGATGCTGAACTGTTGTACCCTGAACTCTCCGGAGACACCAGATCTGTGCCCGCACCCTCCCGAATCACCAGCTCCAAACGACCTATCGCTTTCATTGCTGATATTGCCTGTTGATAACATGAAGGTTTTTGAGAGAGTTCGGGTTGCTTTAGGTAACAACCTATATGAAAAGAATAATACATTATCATTATTAAAAGCCCGTGATGTTCCACTGCAGGTCGAAAGTCTCTCTACTGTCTTTCCCCTTCTCTCTGTTTAAAGCCTCTAAGCACCAGTTCTTGTTGAAGGAGGCCAGCTCATCGCACCATCTCCGTCTGGGCCTTCCACGATGTTGTTTGCCGTTAAAAGGGACCCATTGGGTCATAAGTTTGGCCCATTGATTGTCTGACATGCGGCAGATGTGTCCAGCTCAATTCCAGTTTAGCGTGGCAGCTTTCCAAGTGACCTCAGTTATCTTTGTGATGGAACGGATGATCGTATTCCTAACCTGCACCCTAATTGTGTAACACACTATTAATCGGAAACTGTATCATTTTGAAGCAAATTTCTAAACCATTGCTTCATAAGTTCGAAAAATTTGTCTGCACAACACGTAAATAACGCATTGAATGCAGATTGCGGTCTAAACGATACCAACTAGTCTCAATAATTTGCCGAAAATGTGTTACGCAATTAGGCTGCCGGTCTGTTAGTCTGATACCCAGAATACTCCGTTCCAAAGACCTTTGGCAAACCTCGAGGTTGGACCTCTGCTGCTTTGTCAAAGACCATGTTTGGGCACCATATCTGACGATGGGAAGTATGCACATATCCATGAATCTTCTCTATAGGGGCAAAGGAAGAGTACATACTTTTGTTATATTGTGTAAAATGTTCTAGGCAAACTGAGAATATTCTACAAGCGCGTATATACGTTGTGAGTATTTTGCCAAATATTGCGGAAATTGAGTACCTATCGAGCTATGAAAAATAACCCTAACTCATGTGCTGCTTGTTGAAATTAGTTATGCCTTTTTAGGAATAATTAATATTGTACATTTTGAAAGACAAAAATTACTTGATAAAGTAAACAAATATCTCTGTTATATTACATGTTTTCATGTAAGAGTACATTCACTAGTAACGAGAAAGTATAATGCGGAGATAATATACGAGTAAGTAATGCATTCTTATACGGTCACGTTTGAAATGAGTTTTTTTACGACTTCATATAATCCGTACAGCATTTAATCGGGTACTTACCTTACCTACAATATTATAGTTACATATAAGAAACAGTAAAACATGTAAGTACTTATTTCCCTGCTTCACTAATATAGAGGATGTTAGGCATTATTAGCTGACCGGGAAAACGTTATTTTGCCACAAAAAAAAAGAAAAAAATGCCGATTCTCAGACCCAATGAATATGCATACAAAACTTCACAAAAATCGGTCAAGCCGTTTCGGAAGAGTATGGTAACTAACATTGTGACACGAGAATTTTTGAAAGAAGACTAGCTGATCGCGCTAACGTTGTTTTGCCATAAAAAAAATAGATGTTGGCGCAGTCTCAGACCTACTCGATATGCACACAAAATTTCATACAAATCGGTCCAGCCGTTTCGGAGGAGTATGGGAACTAACATTGTGACACGAGAATTTTATAAAGAAGTCTAGCTGACCGGGCAAACGTTGTTTTGCCACAAAAAAAAGATTTAAAAAACAGATGTTGGCCGATTCTCAGATCTACCTGATATGCACACAAAACTTCATAAAAATCGGTCAAGCCGTTTCAGAGGAGTATGGTAACTATCATTGTGACACGAGAATTTTATATACCACCTTATTTTTTGTTTATGTGAAACCCGAGACACATGTCTTGTCCAGTATTTTTGTGTAAAGAATGTATGTACAAAATTTCAAAACGGTATCATGACAAATCACAAAGTTATAAGCTTGTTATGTTGCCTGGTTGTCCCTTCAAAAAC
>VKGM01010794.1:0-12488 GCA_007844875.1 Busseola fusca | reverse complement strand
TCTGCTTTTTATTTTTGCACTTTGTCGGCGTGATTGATATACATATTGGTACCAAATTTCAGTTTTCTAGTGCTAACGGTCTCTGAGATTATCCGCGGACAGACAGACAGACAGACAGACAGACAGATAGACAGACATGGCGAAACTATAAGGGTTCCTAGTTGACTACGGAACCCTAAAAAGCCGAAAACCGTTAAAATTTTAGTTACATTCGTACTAAGTTTTAAGAAACCCTCGGTGGACAAATCCAACTCGTACTTGACCGGTTGTTTTATTTCTGTTGGATTTCTGTATAAACTATTGAAATCTGAACAGACAACGTCTAACGTCACCCTAATTGCGTACACACTATTATTCTCAATTTGAATCACTTGAGACATGTTGCTAATCCATTGTTTCATATGTTCGTCAAATGTCATTGCTGACTAACGTAAACAACGTAATGAATATTTTTGACCTGTCAAAATGAAAGCCATTGCTACTGATAGCGTGTTACGCAATTACTCTACCCGGGCGATTCTGTAAAAAATCACGCCGTGAAAAGTCGAGTGACGTGAGCTGTCAATAGTGTCAATCCCTTAGCATTAGTTAGAATGACCGCTCACTCCACGCTCACGTCACCTATGTTTTCACGGTGAGATGGTTACAGAATCGCAATGCAGGTCAGCTAGTCGTAGGTACATAAGTCGCGAGAAGTCGCAAGAAGTATACAGAATATGGGAAGGGGTAAGTACGTACTTGCTTACTGCATAGTAAGCACTTACCGCGAGTACTTGCTATGTTATATACCCTAAGTCATGAGCTACTCACCTGTCGAACTTACTAATACGATCGTTGTGCCAGTAATAAAGAATAAGACAGGGGACGCCTCCGATATCTCCAATTGTCCGATATCACTTCCCACTGTATGTGCTAAGGTATTGGATAGTCTGCTTGATAAATTTCTAGCTAACCATGTCATTCTCAAGGATGGTCAGTTAGGTTTTAGACCACACTTGTCAACAGATAGTGCAATTATGAGCCTTAAGCAGACTGCCCAATATTATACTGACAGAAATACTCCTGTAATAGCATGTTTCTTGGATTTGTCGACGTCAATTATGACCTGCTCTGGCATAAGCTCAATCACGACACAACTGTCCCGGCTGATGTTATATCACTGTTTAGTTTTTGGGACAGTAGTCAAAAGAATACAGTTAAGTGGGCAGGCTCTTATTCTGATATGTATGGCCTGGACTGTCGGGTAAGGCAGGGGGGGTCTGAGCTCCCCCCGTCTTTTCAATCTATACATGAATAAACTGATAGGTGAGCTCTGTAGCACCAAAATTGGCTGTCACGTGGACGGTGTTTGCGTGAAGAACATCAGTTACGCTGATGACATGGTGCTGCTGAGCCGATCTATTGGTGCATTAAGAAATCTACTAGTAATTTGTGAAAGGTTTGCTCGTAGCTCAAATACAATACTGATAAGAGTGAGTGGTTAGTTTTTAAATCGGGTTCCTTAACTTACAAACAGCTGCCTGAACTCCCTGTCTCTCTCAGGGTCTCTTTTAGGTCGGGTTTCAAAGTTCAAGTATTTGGGTCATTGGGTCACTGACGACTTGAAAGATAATGTAGACATAGACAGGGAGCGCAGGTCGCTAGCTGTCCGTTGCAACATGCTGGCCCGCAGGTTTGTACGCTGTTCTAATGCTGTCAGAATAACCCTTTTTAAGGTCTTCTGCCAGTCGTTTTACATGTGCAGCCTGTCGACCACGTATACCCAGCGGGCATACAGCGACCTGCGTGTACAGTATAATAACGCATTCAGGGTGCTCTTGGGGTTGTCGTGGCGGTGTAGCGCGTCAGGGATGTTTGCGGAGGCATTTTCGATGGGTTCGCCACGATCATGCGGAAGCGATACACTTCCATGATGTCGCGCTTGAGCTTCTCCTCCAATGGCATCCTGAATGTGTTTTCAGACCGGTGGGACTCTCCCCTCTTACGTAGGTGGATAAGAGTCTAGACCCACTTATGTTAAAATTATTACTAACATTAGGCTAAGACTACTAACATTATATGGATAATTATCCGAAATAAAACATTTGAATTTGAAATAAAAATATAACACAATATACACTACTGAATAAACATCCTTTATTTCTATCCAACTTTATTAAAAACTTTTATGTACAACTTTATGTTAGGTCTGACTTGCTGATAGACATGACCGTTTTATTTACCTGCAGCTTATAAATATTCCTACTTACATGAATATTTATAAGTTAGAATATTTCTTCATAAATGTCTTTAAAATAGAATGCGAGCATGGTCAAGATACTGATCATTGCCATTATTTGGCCAGCTATGTGGAACGTACACCATATGTGTCTAAAACTCTTAATTATTCCAAAAACAGAAGTACCTAGTTGGTTTGGTATAATTACATATTAATGTTGTACAAGTTTTAAGATTCTGTTAACTATTCTAATGGCCAGTAAGCGTGCTAAAAAGAAACAAGTTTCTGAAAACAAGTTATTACTCTAGAATCATCAACATTTTAGCTGAAAGACTGATAGACAAATTCTTACCATAATAGCTATCTAGTTTTATCTCGATTCCATCTGAATGAGACTATCACTAAGGTTTGATACAAGCAAATCCATAATGTATATGAGTGTAGTATTTTTTCAATGTTATTCAGTGTACAACTATATCAATGTTATTCATAGCAATCAGATGACATTAGAACAAGCTATACAACATAGAGACGATACTAAGTGAAAAAAATTGGCAATTCTAATGATATTTTTGAACTATAAAATACATCTGAACATTGAAACGAAAACGTAATATGTTTCCCAACAAATTAAAAAGTACTAATGGGCCGATTATGAACTTTGCCGATCAGTCGACTTGTTATAGTGACTAAAGTATTGGGTATATTTAACTGATTATTTGTATGTAGACTGCGGGGACGTCATTAGAAATACGCAGGTATTTACTGTTGCAGTCTCGTCTCCAAATATACCAACACCTTAATTGTGTAACACACTATTACTCTCAATTTCAATCATTTTGAAACACATTGCTAATCCATTGCTTCATAAATTCGAAATGTGTCTGCTCAACAATGAAAATAACGCAATGAATGTTGTTGAACTGTCAAAATGAAACCCACTGCTGCTTATAGTAAGTTACGCAATCACCCTGCTGCTTGTGTTTGGGATATTCCAAGAAAAAGTTATATTCAATCAATGCGCAGAAACAAATCTTAATTTATTTTATAGCTATCTAACGTAACCATTAATCTTACATAATGGAACCCTAAACTTTAAGAACTGCTGTGTCTCTACATGGTTAGTTTCGTTTAAACAAAATTACAAACAGTTTAACTTCTAGCCATACAAATTGCCACTAAAACGGATTTCACCAATCCCATCCTCAGCTAAGGGCATTAAGAAACGATCTCTGGTATTTCCCTTGACATTATCATACAACAATACAGCTTAGCAAAGGTCAAATAGTATTCTGTTTTGTACGTCAAAGTCATAACAAAGCATAAAGAGGTATTTAGAAAAATTGCTTCTCTGACAAATTGTGTACACAATGAGGGCGATATAACTGTTTCCATAGGGTCAATTTTACATTCGGTTGAAAGGCCAAATTGACCATGCAGTAATAGGAACGCAAGTTCACAAATGTTCTAAGTAAAATGCAAAATATTTTTAGACTGGTGGATTTAGAGGTCAGATTCCAGTGACTCGGCAATATAGCCAACTTGTAAGTCATCAAGCTTTATGTGGGCTAAATGAGCCAAAAATAGTGATATTGGACAACGCAGGAAACTTAGATGTAGGTAATCATGGTGAACTTTCAAGGAACTGAAAAGAAAGAACAGGCGGTGAAATATGTTATGGTCCATAACCCATCTCACTGTCTGTAAACGGGAGTTCCACAGTTACTACCAGTTCCACAGTTACCAATGGAACTCTCGTATATACCAACTATGTCGAAATTCTTCTTTGTTCCCGTATGTTACATGTTCTCGTTATGAGAAGTTCCAACCTCATCCCGTTCTAGCTTAGGACGGGGTTTTTCCCCCATCATATTTAATATTATGCCAAACACGTTCCTAAAACATGATTTAGAAATGATAACCCATGTCTTTTTCTTGTAACTATGGTTTAATAAAAGCTAGTTTTGCTGTTATTTCACGGAATATGCTTTGTCCATCTTATTGGTATCAGTTATATAAAGGATGCGGGTTTGCGGGTGTCATGGATGGAGGGGGGCAAGGGACGAGTGCAGCCTCCTCGGGCGAGCGGTACAATGACCTGAGCCCGCGCAGCCTCCGGCAACTTGCTCCGCTGCAAATGTTCGCCACACTCATTGACACTGCGACACAAGTGATATTAACCTTAATTAACTTGTCCTATGCATAAAAAGCAAATTGTTCGGCTAACACACATATTATACCTAGTTTTCTCCGTTATATTGTGGCTTATTAGCGAGTCTTGGCGTTCTTAGTAGAGTTCAACATCGTTCGCAAATTGTGCCAAGAGCCAGCTCGATGGGCTCGATGAGCTTTAAGGAACAGTACCTACCGGTACTGTTCCTTTAAAGCTCTTTGAAAAATCTATAGACACAAATCGATCAACTTGAATATTCAAGTTGATCGATTTGTGTCTATAGATTTTTTAAATTAACCAAATATATGTAGTCCAGCATTCGGATTATGAGAAACACTCTAGCTAGCTCATCATAATCAATTTTATTGCTATATGTATAGACACCTACTATTAAGCGATGGTTAAGCGAGGAAAATTATAGAATTGAAGTACCTAAAAGCTTTGCGCAAAAAAATTACAAAGTTAAACTTACATGCGGATAGAGCCTCGAGCGAAAGTCATTAGTAAAACAACTTTGAGTCACAAGTTGCAAAATTAATAATATCTATGAATGTTTAAAACAGCAATCAAAATGTTTTGTTGACCAAAGAGAACTAACCCGAGAAACATTATGAAACAACTCGATAATGTAACATCTACAACGCTTTCGGTGTCTAATTAAGTAAGCGTATGGAAGTAAAAATATAGCACCGTCTCCCTCGACTCCAACTGACAGAGCGAACTATTCAACAATATGACAGAATCGTGCAAGTGAAAGTTTAATAGAATTGCATAAAGGTACACTTGCCACAAAATGTTTTATCTATGTACCTTCTATACGGAACTCTTTATAACTGACCTAATCCGGATGAATGCTATTAATTGATGTCATTCTTTTATTATATCTCTCATAAATTGGACGCTGTGACAATGCAATGAGCAAATCATCCTTAATTTAATTATTATTCAACATCTTCTAATGTATGAAGATAATGCTGTCATTAAATCATTGAAAGTAAGCATCGATGGCGAACTTATTACTCAGCCGTAATTCAAATAGTCACACTATGCAACATGTTCGTGACTTCGTATGGCGTTTGTTTAATTTCGTAGATAGCATTGTTGTAACAGCCAAATAGAGTAAGTGTTGTGCGTGTGCACTATTGACTATAGCTGGCTAGGTAACTCATGGTGCGGGTAGCAGAGTGACGCAGGTGGCGAGGGCGCTCAACCGTGAATCCCCGCCGCCCCGGCCGACAACTGTTCCCCGTTTTTTCCAACAGCTCGAGATCAATGGCCGACCGAATCCACGTAAGCATTATAAGATCACGGATAATCTGCCTTTATTACAGGTTTATCCTTGAAAGCAAACGAGTTAAACGTGACCACGGTCCGCTCGTTCGCAAACATAAAACGCTAGATAATACTTATCTCTATAAATCAATAGATTATCAAAACTTCAGTTGAATATTGATGTAACATGAGTCGCATATAACTTTCCTGAATATCAAAATATAACGGATCAATATTGCTAGGAAACACAACCGAAACTTTTGGGGAGTCGGTGCATGCTCACGGGCGAGGGGGTTCTTAATTTCCGGCTAAACCGGGAAACCTCACTACATACAGCTAACACGCAACTGTATTGTATTACACGGTACACCCTCACTTCAATAAAAGCACACAAATATAAACAACGACTTGTTTGTCTACGATAGTGACCGATGCAGTCAATATTCTCAAAATTGAATATTTTCTAACAAAGAAAAGGATGTGCCACTTAACAGATTTAGCAATGGTGTTGGAGTGTAGCGAGCTTCGCTTACAAGACTAGGAATGCCGTAAAACAACGCCCGGCGGACAAACCGGCCGTGGCGACTCTTCGCCAATTAACTCCCTCCGACCTCTGGGCCGCATGCCTGACCGATTATTCCGGCCGATACTCCTCATAGATACACGAGTGGCTACTGATCAATCCAGGAGCACACGATAAACCGGTTCGCTTCCTAAACAATGTAGAAATGTATCCAGATTAACGTAATCAGTTAGGTACTGACTACGTAACGTAACCCATGTAGGAAAGAAGCTACTATAAAGCACCGACCACAACGTACAATATTACACAATTTGATGCGATTCCTTTTGATGCCATATCGAATCTTGGGTTCATCTTCATTCTATAAATGGAAAACTTGGAAGAAAGTGTCTAGATTCTTCATTTAAGCTCTCTGGTACACCTATCTGTGCTTAATGAATATTTAAAAAGTTTATAATGTCTACATGGCATCTATATTACATATTACGTAGTTACTAGTGAGTCTCGGGCCATATCTATTATGAATACTATAGCTATATATATGTAGATACTTTTCAGTATAATGTATCGAGGTTTTCTAATTCTTAGTAAAGTACTGTAACTTGTATGTGATTTTGTATTTATAACATTTTACAATCACTTCCATGGACTACAGTGATACCTACCACTGTATGGCAAATCTAGTTTTCCAATGCATAAACTACATATCGAGTATCGCACATGCTGAGTGAACGACGCAGATAAAGAAGAAAGCTGGAAATCTATCTGAACAGAAAAGGGTGTAAGAAATCGTTGGAAAAAGTTGGAGACGCCATGAATGGATGGAAAGTGAGCTGACGGTCTAGACGCTGAGCGCTGCGCCGAGGTTTCGGTTCACACGCTCCATACAAGATGCACGGCTTCTTTTCTAAATGAATATTTATAATTGTTAGCACACCTCATTGCCGACCACTATTTATAATCATTTCATTTATATATAGAATACTTATGTTTGCGTTTTACTTTGCTTTACATTATCGAAGGTAAAATCTTTTGTTATTCCCAGGAATGCAGGCTGTAGATTAGGGCCGATGCAATACCAACTCAAACAAGTTTCGTACATTTCAAACCAGGCGCACAGATACAGTGAACACTGAAATTACAAATAGCTTTAATGACTCAATGTACCTACCTACCTATCGATCAGTTCCTTTTATCAAATTGGTACTAATTGATTTTTCATATCCAACAGGTTACTTTCTAATCTACATCGATGTATCCTTAAATCACAATGGTACCGCAATCTTTATGCTCATATATATGTTTGGTATACTTACAGAATTCCAACAAGATATATAAATAGAATTTCAATATCATTGGTTTTCTGAAGAGAACATAAATGATTTATATTGTTATCTAATAACGGTAAGTTTTTGAGCCTGTTTGGCAAGTGGGAGCGGATACCCAGCCAGGATATCAAACTAGTTATCAATTAAAATGATCTTGAAAAACTCGTTGCACTTAACTGTAACTGTTGTGTGCATCAGAAACTGTTTTTTTTGACTTAACGAACATAATATTATATTGTATGTGAAATACGGTTTGTACCAAAACATATTGTTTTAAATTGTTAATCTAGACGATTGATCAAGTTTGATATCAGAGCACGGGATGACCAAGGACATACAGTGGATAGCATAACACGATGATTGAGAGTGTTATACCAAAAACATTATGCAAATTGACAGTTTTATCAATAATTTGTTTATCTCATCAAGGCACTCAAGAAAGAGCATAAAAATAACGACAAAAGTACCTCCATCTAACAAAACGGTAACAAATTATTTACCTATTTGTAAAAAAAAAACTGGTTGGCGACTCACCTGTGTGCGAAACGAAGTTTAATTCATCAGTGTTTCACCTCGGATCAAATTAAAACAACGAAACATTATCGCATCGCTCAGTTTCATTTCACTTAAGTGTACAGAATTGAATGGATTTACTTCACTGGCTCACTGCTTAACAAAATATTACACACAAAACTTG
Organism: Busseola fusca; assembly: GCA_007844875.1. Taxonomy (NCBI): domain Eukaryota; kingdom Metazoa; phylum Arthropoda; class Insecta; order Lepidoptera; family Noctuidae; genus Busseola; species Busseola fusca. The sequence continues at coordinate 4,277 of VKGM01010794.1, read as the reverse complement.
TTGAGAAGATTTTATGGTTTAAAATGTATTCACGGTTCGTTTGTGGCGGTAACGTCAGGTGGTTGGCGAGGTAGCCGCGCTGGCGACGAGTCGTATACTGTGGAGCTGCGGAGGGAGGGAGCGGAGCGTCCGCGGCGTGCGCTCACGACGGCTCACCGACACGAATGTCAGCAAAAATATAAAGCAGTTAAAGAAAGTTCGACGTCACCACGATAAAAGCCTTTGCGTAGCTGCTCAAATCGAAGCTAATAACTCATGTTACGCGTGTCGCAGAGCCTAACTGCGTGTCCCCGATATATTAACTACTACTGCTGACAATGAAGACAAACAATAAAGAGGTGGTATCATTTGAAGTTTGCAAACATCAAAAGGTTTGAAAACTAGTTTTGTTGGGCTTGTCTGCTAGATCTGGAAATATAAAATATATGAAAGCTTAGAGTGCTAAATCACATTTCATAAAAGTCGGCAGTGCTTTATTTAGTTGACATTACACTAATTGTAAATGTAATAAGTGTTATCAGTTTAAGGATATATTAGTTAGGTATTCTCTATCTGCCTATTTGATGAATTACTGCACGCTTTATTTATTTTTTTATAGGGCTTTAAGTTTTATAACCTAAGTATTTAGTACCAAACTACGGTCAGTAAGTATTTATCGGTCGGTATGTATACATATATAGCAAGTTTCGATCCTTGTTTAAATTCTGCTCAGTTCGCTGGGACACTGGTCGTGATTTTATGTAGGTGTAGTAAAAGTAAGAAAGTAGTATAGGTAAATATTCTTAAGTATATCTAAGGTAAGTGAATTCACATATATGAACCCCAACGAATTATATCGTTGGCATTGGCGTAGTATGTAGAATACCTCATTTTGTCCAGGGCGGCAGCGGGCCTGCTAATCTAACCACAATCACTTAATGAAAACCGATCGATCGACCGATCGTAGGAGTAAAGCTATAAAACATTTCTGTTGTATTTATATAAACAGACGTCATGAAAACCTTTTTTGACATTAAGATGTCAAAAAAGCTCTGTATTAGATGATGCGTATGAAGCATATTTATGTATACATATGTTCGGTGCAATCAGCTTTCTTGTTTGAAGTCGGAAGCGGGCTTTGTATTTCAAAAGAAAACAGCAAATAACCACATTTGAACATATTTTATTAATAGCACAACAACACTAAAACTAAAATCCATTTGCATATATCACATCATTACCATTTCTATGTCCGTCCGTCCCCATTTCATATCTGTTATTATTAGGTATATCGTGTTATTTTATATAATGTTATGAAAGATATGACGCCTTCCTTCTAAAATATCACCCAAAAATACAGCCTTCTATAACAACACTCTAGACCATTCCATTCTTCTTTGGCTTCAGTTAAAGCTAATATTTACAATAAACATCTATATAACATCGATTTGATCAATAATTCTCTAAAATACATCAAGTTCAACAACAATATGCTAATCAATTTAGGCGTTTAATTGTCATGTAGAAACATACGTATTTTGGAAATACACAATATACATATTGCCCTGTATCGGTGAGTAGTATCTGTATCTTTCGTCACCGTGCTTCCCGCCGTAACTCGCTACCCTACGGCCTGCGCGACCCCGGGGCCCGGCCTGGCCCGGCCCCGGCGCCTGCGCTGGCGCTTCGCCTCTACACGATTATGTCAACCTAGTACAACAACCCTATGTATGTTTGACAACTAAACGGGTAGGTACCTATTCAAAAACAAATAGGTGAACTACATTTCCAATAATCATACAAATTTCAGGTAGGTTCTTTTATAAATTCGGTGCCTACTGGATAAAACATGATAGTTATCAAAATAAGGTTATCTAAAAAATTATAACAACTTAATTTAAATATAATATTATTCACTTAGTTACTATAAACCTACAATTTGAGTAAAGTATCTAACCACAAATCTAATCTACCAACTTGATATCTAGAGTTTAAGTTAAGGTACCTACTGACACAATCGTTCTTTAATAATTGAATTTAAATACTCCTTAACAGTGCAAAGAACCCTTACATCCGAAGCATCTACGAACGAACCATTACTCACTGTTGGCTAATAAATTATTATTTTATTAGAATATATCGTTCTCCAATAAATATGTAACATACAGAGAAGTAGATATAAATAAAATATGTGACTACTTGCAAGTTTACAGGTTAAGGGTAAAATTGTACAGAACATTTTTCTAACTCATCTAATCACTATTTACTTAACAAAACCTTCTAGGTATATGAGACGGTAGATATTTATTTGTAAGATTAGGTGCAACATAACAACTTTGTGCAAGATGGTAGAAAGTACAACAATTAGGAAGATATTAGGTACACCCAGAGTCCATAAAATATAATTGTGTAGGTACACAATATCAACTATTACAAGAAAAAAGAGATATGTTAACTTTGTGTAAACATAGTAGGTAAACATTTTTATAAATTAATACTTGTTCGGGATATAGTGTCTAAAATCAGAAGAAACGAACACTCACATTACTTTTTTTTATCTACAAGTCTAAAAACAAATAGCATAAGATCAGTAACTAGGTATTTCTATGGCAGTTTGTTAAAATTTTGTTAATAGTTTATTTCATTATTCGGTGGTACTAATATTAAACTACTATGTTTTATTTGGCATAACTATTACTAGGTGGGTACTACTGTTGATTAGGAATTTAAACACAATTACAAAATCGGTACTTTTTCCAACAAAATTTTAAATTCACACTTCACATATTGTTACAACCTTGCTACTGAATATTTTGTTATGATCGGGTTTGGAGCTAAAACAAATTATACGATATATACGTATAACTTGTTTTTAAATCTTTACTTGGGTTACTCCCATACAATCCTCACGGAATTATTGTACAGGTGTATGTAGGTAGATATGTAAAAGAAAATTCTGAAAACAATCCGTTTCGCTTTTAACAGGAACATTTACATAGGTTAGACTATTACCCCCTTTATTCATAACATAAACGTTGCTTATAGTTAAGTATTGATTAGCGACTCTTTTACCATACTTCTTTTACGATTTAACGTCACTTAACTTTATTCAACGGTAACAAAAGGGCAATGTTTTAGTTCAAAATTAATTGCTAGAAATACTTCAAAAGTGTTTACTTTATTTATTATAAAATAAGACAAAAGTGGCTCACGAATTACCTTCAGAACCATTTTTTGAAGTAGAGTTTTATTCTCTTCTTGATTGATCGAATTTCTGCTAGAGGCAAACACATAGGTATTTTCTATACCTTCATATCATTCCTTAAAAAATCGCTTGACTAATGTTATAATAAAAAGATTATTGATGTAATACAACAAATACAAAGGTCTAATAATGATTGAGCTCTTATTTCAATTTTACAACTGATTTTCTGTTTGCCCGCTATTTGCAGCGTTACCAAAATGGTCGCAATCAGAACATCAGATTTGACGGAATCAGTCATTTATTTTTCAGTTCATGAGGCGATCAAAAGTTTTTGATAATACATTTACAATTAATTAGTTAAGTACGAATATGAATTCCCAAGTCAATGAATTTTCCTCGAAAAATATTTTTAATCGATGGTTTTCGCATATTATGTAGGATGGTTTCAGTCCAGAATTTCAAGAAATAAGAATTTCATTATTTCTGGTTCTTCTCATGCCTTATGCCTTTTTTGTCTTCATTTGCCACGTATTTCACAATATTTCATAAAATTGTGTTAAGGAATTTATTTGGCTAGGTACAATGTATGATAATTGTAAATCGGCTACTAAATCTGTCTAATAGACACGACACAGGCGCAATGAAATATTCTGATTTACTAAGGCTGACTCTAGTAATTGTGTTGTTCAACGAATCACATTAGTCAATCACATTATACATTATGAATTTGACAACAGATTAGCTCATCAGATTTGAAGAATCCAAAATTCTCCGTCATATTTTCGAAAGGAAATACGATTGACTAAACTTTTGTTGTGTTGCGTGCATCGTCTTACAATAATAACAGAGTTTTCTGCAATGAAATTTAAAATCATAATATCCACTGCATACGAATTTTATAGGAGGTTCATGTAATATTGGCTTCCTACAGATAAAGAAAATGTTTGTGCATATATAGACGGAATCCATTGTAAATCGGACGATCTACTTTATATTAAATTGTGCTGGAACTTTGGTGTTCTATTGTTTTATAATAATTGGGTGATGCGCATTGTAATCAACAAAAATCGGATTTTAATATCCTCGGCTATAC
>VKGM01010776.1:0-10719 GCA_007844875.1 Busseola fusca | reverse complement strand
GTATTGAATTGATTATACATTGCCTGTATACAGCGTACTTTCGGTTCTACTAAAACTTCAGTGTATTCGTGTGTCTCAATACTTTGTAAATATAAATTAGAATTAAGTCAACGATGCATGACAAAAAAAATCATCCACAAAACCGCTGCCTAATCTATACGTAACTTGAACAAATTGTATTTTTTATAAATATATTCTTCAGAACCACTTGTAGTATAGGATCGTTGTGATATTATGTCGGCGAAAGTCGGAATTGCCTTAAAATATTAAATATCAATGCAAGTAGGTAACTTACTTAATACGTACTTTTAGTGTTTCTTAGATATTACTAGCGAAAATTCATATGTGCTAGGCGAAATTCTCCCAGGGCCAAACATAGAATCAAGTTATTTGTCAATTAAAAAATGAAATAATTAAAATTGAACAACAATGGATAATAAACTAAGCGGGATATATCTAAGAAACATCAAAAAACCGAATCGAAATATTAATTTGTAAAAACATGACGTTGTTAAGAAAAAAAAAATGTAAATAGTAACTAGTTTTAAGATTTAATGTAAATAAAGCTTAACTTAATCTTGTTGAACTTGAATATTGATTTTTCTCTGTTAATTGTAAATTAAAAAGTATTTGATAAGTTTTCACATACTTGTACAATTTTATGTAGATATTGTTTAGAAAATAACATTCTGTAAAAATGTGTTCTTACCGTAGTAAATTAAATAACGAGAATATTTTTAGTTACACACTCCAATGTTGTTTATTTCATTCCAATTGACTTATGAAGGAGGTCATAAAAATATATCCGATACACAGCCTCCAAATAATGGAGCAATAAAAAATTCGAAATCATTGAAAAAGATGAAGGTATAATGTATGGAATGGCCGATGGACTGAAAATTATGACAAACCTAAAGTAATGTTACAAAGTGACAGCAAATAAAATGAACGTAATGATACAGCCTCCAATTATTTACATAGTCCTCCAATTGATGACTACCCACACCCTGTTTTCATTACCTTTGAGCTTGAAGAAACAAGTAATGATGAGTTAATGTCGGTAGATGATATCTACGGCATCAATACTAAATAGGCAGTACTCGAGAGCACATAATTTCGCAAACTAGTACTACAAGTCCCTATACAGATAAAAACTCGTGAAGAAGTTCCAGCAGATGATCAGACCAATAATAATAACAAGACAGATATAAAAACAGTTCGTAGATGTATAGATATAGAGACAGATATTGTAACTGCAGCTGCAGTTTTTAAGTAAAAATACTAGAAGAGAAATACACTAGACCCAGTACTGTTAGAGAGAAATAACAATTATCTTTTCTACACAAAAGTAATTCTATACCAAATAACTACAGTATTGAACGGAAATTAACAGATAATTATGACCAACAATACACTGAATGTGACCTATCCACAAAACCCTGAACTAATACCGCCCTAGATCTCGTAAGATACGAAGAGACATTTGTTTACACAATGCGTTATCGATTTGGTACGCATAGGGCAAGTCTAGGCTACCTAGTGCAATAGCAAAATTAAAGATGGCGTGCTTGAAAGCCATATCAAAGTAAGTTATAGAAAATATGGATCCATATACATATATGCATACACACACAAACATATATATTACTTTGTAGTTTTTAAGACATCGAAATGAATTAGTAGTTGAAACCGAAAAGCAGTAACGTGATGATTTTGATGATACTACTTTTATTTATTTGTATAAAAAGGCATATCTGTTTTCATTGGAAAAAAATTCTTGTTCAGAGGTAATTTTAATTAGGGAGTATAACTCTAACTGGTGATTTATTGACGTTATTAGTGTATAGAAATTACCATCGCGATGGTAATGAAAATGTTCCCCAAGAAATGTTGACTGTACCAGCACGTAACTAGGCCAATGTTCAATCATTTGTCTCGATTTTGATAAAGATTGTTTACATATATCTAGACATATAATAAAATATTAACAAAATCAAAACTGCACCCTAATTGCGTAACATACTACTAATCGGAATCTGTATCATTTTGAAGCAAATTTCTAAACCATTGCTTCATAAGTTCGAAAAATCTGTCTGCATAACACGTAAATAACGCAATGAATGCAGATTGCGGTCCAAACGATACCAACTAGTCTCAATCATTTGCCAAGAATATGTTACGTAATTAGGCTGCTGTAATTTGAATCTTTTTGAAAACAAATATTTGCTAGGAGGTATGAGAACGAGTCGGATGACGAAAATATAGTATTTTAGAATTTTTCTCGGTTTGTCTGTTTGTCTCGATATACGTTCCTAATTGGCGCCAATACGGCTGAACGGATAGGGTTGAAATTTTCATAGGCACGCAGACAGTTTATAACTTGGATTAACATATAGCGTTTTCCATTTTATTACCGATAGTACGTTCCCGTGGGATTTTTCCAAACTCCACGGCAAAGGTGACAAAAGCCTAGGAGGACTCCTTATGGTTTTGCAGAAGTATATCTATTATATTGTACACTCATTTTTTACCAGTTATTTTTCTATTAACTCTGCTTAATTTTTCGGGGATAACAAGCGTGACGTTATGTCATGTTTAAGTCTCATGTAACAGCTTAGGAGGAGAGCCCATTGCCATCAACCGGGCACAAATCCAGACATGTGCTACCAAGAAACTCTGCTAGACCTGCCATATACAACGTGATTTTTGAAGTGAAAACTTCTTTAGCGGATTTGTGCACTATTTATGAAAATTCGTAAGATGGAAGAAGAGTAGGACGCTGGCGTGGCGTAGGAGAGGAAGTAATTTCCCATTTTCTTTTTACCGCGCGATGAAAATATATGCCTGCTCATGCTGTCTCGTTTAAGCGGCGCAGGGCTCATGTTCGTGTTTTTGTGTATGTTTGTAACGCGCATCGTTTTAAAATTGTTATGTATTTTACCAAATAAATGATAGTACTTTTATACTGATAAATAAAGCAAGTCGTGCAAAATGATTCCCTAACCATTCCAAAATATTCAAAAATGCACAACGTTAAATGTTCAAGTTTTCACTTCTGCCGGCACTCCCGATGTGCAATCCGTTGTTTTTTTATATATCCCATAGGTCTAGGATTATATTCGATAAGTTAAAACAATACAGTAAGTTCTAGAATATGTTGAATATTAAATGTGTCTTTTTACCCGACTGCCGAAGAAAGGAGGGTAATGTTTTTCGAGCGTATGTATGTATGTATGTATGTCCATTTCTTTGGCACCGCCTGCAGCCTGAACGGCTTGACGGATTTTGACATGCGAGGTGTCATTTGATTCGTCGTGATTGTGCGAGTGATACCCGGTATATTAAAATTTCTAAAAAATCAAAATGCTAAAAATCTGGCAAAAAAAAGGAAATAAAATTAATTATTAAGGTTAAGCTACTTTTAGCTATTTTGTAAACCACGACTCGTTTGACATACATAACTTGTTCCTGCCTGCAATACTTTTTAGAAGAGAAAGTAAAACAGTAGATGCTAAAGCTAAATGCTAAAAGAAATGTAGAGCTTGTTTTTTGCTTTTCTGTTATATTTTTTTTACTTTGCAGTTAGGTATATTTTTGCAGTCGGGTTTTTTGTTTTCTTAATAACTAATTTTTTTCTTTGTAATTTTTTTTATATCATATAGTTTCAGATACAATTTATTGTTCATGTTGTTGACTTTGACTATGCCAGTTGATTCTTTGATATAGTCTCCTTTATACACTAGAGTTATAGGATGTAAAAAACACCTTGTATAAAAATCAAAGAATATACACACATCTTTAAAATAGACTCGTAAGAAACACCCTGCTAAACTGGATAACATCGATAAATTAAAAGGAAAGCACTCTATTGGTCCAAGCAAATTGTATTACGTGTAGTCACGCGCGAGGAAGCCGTATGGCCCGTATGTTACATCGAGGTGGAGAAGCATTGCAAGTTGTGACCTAACGCTGTCCAGGTGAGTTGTACACAATTACTGTTATTCTCTAACCAGGGGAGTATCTATCGCTGTATTAGCCATATCAATGATACGGGGCCCCCGGGCTATAGGGGCCCCCAACATGTGTTAGCTAAAATTAGTAAATTATTATCCACAACGTCACTTAATATCGTACTTCTCGGGAAGCTGTTTCCGTTTGCTAAATGAATCCAGAGATTTATCAAAATAGTGGGGGGTAATAACTGTTTTTGAAATAAAAGGCTCCGAATTTTAAAAATAAAGGTCAGCTATAGATGGTTTAATAAATCAATTTGCCGAAAAAAAGGCTAAAAGTGTATTTAGTTGAATTGTTTGGCTAGCTCAATTTCTATGAGGAAGAAATAACTTACATACAATCAATAAATATTCATTTTAATTCAATGCAACCATTTTCGTTTCTTTTGTGAGACACCTTGAAGTTTTTAGCCTTCATTTGGGGACCCCTAACTAATTTTGATACGGGCCCCTCTAAGCCACGCTACGCCAATATCCCTAACATTGCCATTTAGAACAATAATTTTATTTATTAGCTCTCCCGTTGGTCTCGTAATTGCGATTGGTGAGTTCCTGACTTCGATTTGGGAATTGAAGTAAGGATCCCACGCTCACCAGTCGCGATTCGATCTGGGGATCGAGCAAAGTGTTATTAGGTATTTCCATTAGGAATGTCTCTCTTTTGAAGTTGGCCGTGTGATACCCGTACCTTGGAAAGTACGTTAAGCTGTTGGTATTCGGTCTTGTAAGATTGCTGGATGTACCATCAGACTATGGTAGTGATGGAAGAATGAGTGCACTATAATATCTCCCGCGTAGATGGGCAATCTCCGCTGAGATTGACCGATTGGTACCCTTTCGGTTAAACGTTGTATATACTATTATGAAAATGTAATTTGTGCAAAAAGTTACACTCAAGGTTCCATTTCTCGTTGTGTCTAGTTAATGACAACAATTATTTGACATTATATACTGACAATTAAAGTTTCAACTCCATTAGTAGTTGTAATGGCATTCATGTCACTAGATTTTAATATGTTATTTATCCTTTTGGTAGATTCTTCCATATTTTGTTAATGTGAGAACTTTGTAGGCCTTGTAGACTTTAGATCTGTAAACCATTTCTTAATTTATTAAGTACCTGGTACTGGTTGACAGGCCTATGCTCTTCTCCTATACCCACTGTGATTTGAAAGCATTGTCAAAGACAATTATTTTTAAAAGAGTAACCGTGGAGTTTCTTGCCTGCTCTTGTCCATAGGAAACGACCATTTGGAACCGTGCACCTGGCTTCTGACGTTTCATAAGTACCCATGTTGGTTTATGTGAAATAAAAATATTTTGAATTTGAATTTTTGAATGGGTCTTCATATTAATTCGTCTTTAGTTTAAGTTATATACCAACGATAATATTTCAAGTGCCAACCTGTTACTAATAATTTATGGATCTTTTGTGTTGTCCAAAATAAAATGATTCTATTTACTTATTACTGCTAGTCTAGCCACCTTACTATATTTACTCGTACTTGTTCCTTCGAATCGGCTCCCAAGGGCAATTTGATAGTATTTTTCACATAACCTGTAGGTATATAGGTTCGTTGCTAAATAATACCAGACACAAGTAGGTACAGACTACAGACTATTTATAGTTCTCATAAACTTTACGATTCCTATAACCATAAATTGAAATGGATAGTAAAATAAGCGTACATATTATGACGACATATTAAGTTATACATTTCCAGTTTTCTCTGACCTCGCATTGTATTGGCTTTTTGTACAGACGCCAGCTCATCAAGCCACCCGAAAGTCTAAAATTTTCCGAATCAACCTTGAACCTAATGCTTTAGCGATAAAGTTGAAAATCTATTAATCAAATTTTACAGACTGTAGTAGCTTGATGTACAATGAGAAGTCAGCTTATACTGGAAATTCATAGCTTGATATGTCGTCATACGTTCATATACATCATGATCTGCCTAGCTTTTTCCCAACTATATTGGGGTCGGCTTCCAGTTTAACTGGATTCTAAATCAAAATCAAAGCATTTATTTCAAATAAACCAATTACAGGTACTTTTGAATTGTCAAATTGAATTGTCACCGACTGACCGACCCGGTCAGTGAGTAAGATGAAGCTAGTCGCTCATTCCAAAGCGTAGGTCTCTATGGAGAAGAACGGGCAAGAAACTCCACGGACACTCTTTTAAAATCATAAATTTGATTAGCTACATCATTCATGTTGAATTTACCCATGTGAGAACGGTGCAGAAAGATGTGCAAGTTAATAGCGTACGTTATATAAAACAAAAATACAAATTCAGAATTTGAAATTAGCCGTGGCACCTAAGAGATGACCAGTCCCTACTGGCGGCACCCGTTCACGAACATGACGCATAGATCAGCACTATTCAACTCAACCATTTTGAAGGGAACTTAATGATCGAATACACACGCCACCACCAGCGAGACATTAGAGTGAGCATGACATACTCTCAACCGCCAAAGCACACTCAAGTCAATGAAAGACGTACCCAGTAAATGGTAGTTTAATAGCATTTATAGTTTAATAGATTCAGCTGAATACCAGTATTTTACATGGAGCGACTACCTATCTGACCAACCCAGTTACTGGATAATATGCCCCTTGCTAAGACTGGTTGTCAGCCTTTCAGGCTTCTGACTACCCCAAACGACTGCCAAAGAAGTAGGTACGATTGACAGCCTTAACTAACGGCTTAACGTGCTTTTCGAGGCACGGAAGGGTTACGGTATGTAAAGATCCATCCACAGACCGATCATGGCTAGCGTAGCTTAACCTAATCGATCGAACTGTGCAGCTGATATTGTTTAGCCACGAGCCCCTCATTTAGCCACTAATAATGAACAACAAAAAAAGAATTAGTGAAATCGGTTCAGCTGTTCTCGAGATTTGCGCTTAGCAAGACATTTAGCGATTCATTTTTATATTATAGATTTTTATTGCTACTGCATTGGCAAGTCAAAGCTTGAGTCTCAGTTTGAATTCACTAATAGGTATATGTATATCCATTGACCCTCTTATTTAGGGGCTGCGCTGGCCAAGCGTAGGAGACACCGTAAAACGCAGTAGCGGAAATACAAATTTGCCGCTAGTAGGCTACTCAATTTTCGCCGTCCCTACTGACCTTTGAACTTCATTACGCTAGTCTTTTATATACGGATCACGGACGTAGAAGTGTTCAAGTATACTGTGCATTACTAAAATATTAAAATTTTTGTCACTCGTGTCTCGTTTTTGTGTATATAATATGTTTTCTTTTTCTGTAAGATAAAAAAATATTGGGCCAAAGTTGCCGCCCTAGGCTTCAGCCTACTCAGCCTATCGGTAAATCCGTTACTGGTAAAACGCTCTGTTTTTTGTTTCACATTTGTACATATTACAAGCTAGGAAAATTAGTGTATTGTCAAATGTTCAAAGAGAAGACTTGTCATCTATAATACAAAAATGAATCGCCAAATTTCTTGCTAAGCGCAAATCTCGACAACAGCTGAACCAATTTCGCTAATTCTTTTTTAGAATATTCCTTGAAGTACGAGGATGTTTCTTACGGGGAGATTTTTCTTTTTTTAACTTTTGACAGGACGAAGTCTGTCGGAGCAGCTAGTCTATAATATAAAAATGAATCGCCAAATTTCTTCCTAAGCGCAAATCTAGAGAACAGCTGAACCGATTTCGCTAATTCTTTTTTTGGAATATTACTAGAAATAGGGGGTTGGTTCTTACGGGGAGATTTTTCTTTTTTTTAACTTTTGACAGGACGAAGTCTGTCGGAGCAGTTAGTCTATAATATAAAAATGAATCGCCAAATTTCTTCCTAAGCGTAAATCTAGAGAACAGCTGAATCGATTTCGCTAATTCTTTTTTTGGAATATTCCTAGAAATAGGGGGATGGTTCTTACGGAGAGAAAAGTTTCATAAAACGCCACCCAATAACTTTTGACAGGACGAGATCTGTCGGGTCAGCTATTCTATAATATAAATTAATCGCCAAATGTCTTGCTAAGCGCAAATCTCGAGAACGCTGAACCGATTTCGCTAATTCTTTTTTTTACAATATTCCTTGAAGTACGAGGATGGTTCTTACGGAGAGAATTATTTCAAAAATTAACTTTTGACAGGACGAAATCTGTCGGTGCAGCTAGTATTTCATAAAAAATAAAATAGTAGGTACCTATCATGATAAAACAATAGTAAAACAGAGCAGAAAATTATTTTTCGACGAATCAAAATATAATTTTAAGTAACGATAATAAAGGAAATTCAATGAACTGACGAAATACCTAAAAATATTCCCGCGCATATTATTGCATTTATTTTTTTATTTAATTAAAACTTTATAACACTTTTATTTTCGTGATCTTCGATTAAACTAATCACTTCAAACGCATCGCTGTTTTGAACCTTAATTGCCGCTTGCTTGTTGCTTCAAAAACAAACATCATTAAAAAATACGACACAATGAGTTGGTAGCGCAAAGTATTCCGCTGCTTTCAAGAGAACCCAGCTTGTAGCCAAACACACATTCCATCATAATCCGATAGAGTTTGAAGGAAATTGCTAGTCCATTTCTTTATGTTTAAAACGCTCGACAACATAAATGACGTTGTGGAGTGAATGATTTTGTGGAAATGGCAAAATGCATGGCATTGCCATTGTACTTGGGTATGTTACGCAATTACCGCAAAGATTCAGTGTTTCAGTGCTTACCCCCTTCCTCCGCCCCGTGACCCCTTTACATGTCTTTTGTCCCAGCTTGTACTTAGGTGCCTACCTACCACTAGGTACTTAAGTACCAGCGTTGCCAGACGTCCCGATTTTGGCGGGACGTCCCGATTTTTAAATGAAATTTAAATGTCCCGCGCGGGACAGGCTCGGTCCCGCTTTTCGTAGAGAACTCGACCGTACGATGGCACGTGCAGACTGCTGAGAAAGAAACTCGCGTAATGAAGTCTGAAGATAAGAGTGTGAAGACGAATTTAACGATAGAGTAAATCTGATTTAAAATATTATTTTTTTGTTAAAATACATTTTCTATGGCTACTTTTGCTATCTATTGTCACGTAAACGTAATTTTAAGTCAAATAAAAAGATAATACTGTCACCTTGTATCAAATTCTCTAATGTTGTGTAATCCTGCAATTCATGCAAAACAAGTATTTTTAACCCCTGACGCAAAAACGCCAGGTTATACGTTTCTGTGTGTGTGTATGTGTGTTTTTTGATAAATATTTGAAAACCTTTGATTATATACGTTTTTTTACTATGTCCCGCTTCTGACGGAAGAATCTCGCTATTTTCACTTAAAAAGTACCAAAGTCCCGACTTGGCAAAAAAAAACTGGCAACGCTGTTAAGTACCTACTTTATTATATTTTGTAATGAAAATAAAAGGAGATAAATGACTTCAATGATACATTGTAACTTGGAAAGTAATTTTATTCGCTGATGAACAAATAAGTCATACATTCCTGTTTTATAATGACTGTTTTTTACGTCGCGAAGACTCTTTAAATAGACATAACCATAATTAATATAAGTATAGGAGCAATTACAAAAACTTTGGTTAAGTTTATCACTTATTTATTAGGGGTTCCGTCGGTATTTAAAATGTTGCTCTTATTACTGCTTTTTACTATGCAATTGCTAGGGATGATCGATATTAGAAAAACATCGATGTTAACATCGAATCATCATCATCGATGTACGGTAAATATCGACTAAAAACATCGATATCTAAAAATATCGGTAATTTTCGGTAACAAATAAAACTTAATAGCAGCCTAATTGCGTAACACATTTTCGACAAATGATTGAGACTAGTTGGTATCTTCTGGACCGCAATCTGTATTCATTGCGTTATTTACGTGTTGTGCAGACAAATTTTTCGAACTTATGGTTTAGAAATTTGCTTCAAAATGATGCAGATTCCGATTAATAGTGTGTTACGCAATTAGGGTGCTGGATCCTACGATCAGTAGTCTCGTGGTCACTTGCGACCACGAGCTACCATTAGCTCGTGGTCGCAAGTGACCACGACTGCTCCTTAGCAATCGTGGTCATGCCCATGTAGGTTTATGAGAATTTTCAGCAATGTTTCTCAAACAAAATTATCTAGTTGAATGAAACAATTTGATATATCTCACAAACAATACGGTTTTTCGGCCCTATTTCCCGCTGAGAGAACCCTAAAAAAACTAGCTAGACAAGCAATTTGGTCCTACAGGTCCCGGTATAAAAATAGATAGAAAAGATAGAAAATATAAAGTTGGACTGGGGACTTGAAACCGGTACGAAGGCAGATGGCTAATGTCTTTTTGCTTCGGCCTGGGAACATTCTTCGTTTCTGCGGTTACTGTGAGTAAAGAGGACAAGTAGTGGGTGATATGATAGTAACTGTATTTCGATGTTACGGTGTTAGGGGTTTGTACGATTTTAGTTTATTTCGTCCGTCGGGAAAAAATATTCAGGAGATGGCCAAAGTTGGGTTAATTTTTGCTAATGTAATGAATATATTTTTCTATCTGAATGTGGCACCGGTAATTTTTTTTAATTTAATTTTTTTTAGGGAAATCCAACAGTGACACATTACATTTTATAGGAAGAACTTGATTCCGCCATCACCGTTCCATCGGACGACCCGTCGTACGGCGAATGTCCACCCTTAAGTTGTTGATACTGCTACAATC
>VKGM01010775.1:0-23859 GCA_007844875.1 Busseola fusca | reverse complement strand
TTAAACAACCAAATTCGAATTTTAGTAACTGCAACAGATGTTATTCATTCTTGAACTATCCCATCTTTAGGGGTTAAAGTAGATGCTAATCCCGGACGTCTTAACCAAACTAATTTTTTTATTAATCGACCCGGTATTTTTTATGGACAATGCTCTGAAATTTGTGGAGCTAATCATAGATTTATACCTATTGTTATTGAAAGAATTCCAATTAAAAATTTTATTAATTGAGTAAATAATTATTCTTCATTAGATGACTGAAAGCAAGTAGTGGTCTCTTAAACCATTTAATAGTAAGTTAGCATTTACTTTTAATGATATAAAGAATTAGTTAAATTTATAACGTAAATATGTCAAATTTAAATTATTATTTATTATAATATTCTTTTATCCCACAAATAATACCAATTAATTGATTAATTTCTTTTTTTTTTTTTCTATTAGTATATTTAATTTTTAACATTATAAATTATTATATTTTTAATAATAAAATTTTAAGTAATAAAAATAATTTAAAACTAAAAAATTTTAATTGAAAATGATAAGTAACTTATTTTCAATCTTTGATCCCTCAACTAATATTTTTAATATTCCATTTAATTGAATTAGAACAATTTTAGGTGTAATATTTATTCCATATTCATTTTGACTAATTCCAAATCGACATTATTATTTTTGAAATTTTATTTTATTAAAACTTCACAATGAATTTAAAACCTTATTAAAAAATAATTATTTCCAAGGATCTACTTTCATTTTTATTTCCATATTTTCTTTTATTTTATTTAACAATTTTTTAGGATTATTTCCCTATATTTTTACTAGAACTAGTCATTTAACTTTATCATTATCTATTTCCCTACCTTTATGATTAAGATTTATAATTTATGGTTGAATTAATAATTCTCAACATATATTTATCCATATAATTCCCCAAGGAACTCCATCTATTTTAATGCCATTTATGGTTTTAATTGAAACAATTAGAAATATTATTCGACCAGGAACCTTAGCTGTTCGTCTGACAGCAAATATAATTGCAGGTCATTTATTAATAACTCTTTTAAGAGGAACGGGACCTAGAATAAGATCATATTTTATCTTATTTTTAATTATTATCCAAATTCTTTTATTAATTTTAGAATCAGCAGTTGCAATTATTCAATCATATGTAATTGCAATTTTAAGAACACTTTATTCTAGAGAAGTAAATTAATGAAAACAAATTTTAACCACCCATTTCATTTAGTAGATTATAGACCATGACCCTTAACAGGAGCTATTGGAGTTATAGTTCTTGTAACAGGTATAGTAAAATGATTTCATAATTTTAATATAAATTTATTAATTTTAGGTTATTTTATTGTAATTTTAACAATATATCAGTGATGACGAGATATTTGTCGCGAAGGAACCTTACAAGGTAAACATACCTTATTGGTTACAAAAGGCCTTCGTTGAGGAATAATTTTATTTATTGTCTCTGAAATCTTTTTTTTTATTTCCTTTTTTTGAGCATTTTTTCACAGAAGACTCGCCCCTAATATTGAAATTGGAGCAATTTGACCACCAACAAGAATTATCCCATTTAACCCATTCCAAATTCCTCTTTTAAATACAATTATTTTAATTAGCTCAGGAGTATCTGTTACATGAGCTCATCATGCAATTATAGAAAATAATAATTCTCAAATAACCCAAGGTTTATTTATCACAATTATTTTAGGAATTTATTTTACAATTCTTCAAGCTTATGAATACTTAGAAGCTCCTTTTACTATTGCTGATAGTATTTATGGATCAACATTTTTTATAGCAACAGGATTTCATGGTCTTCATGTAATTATTGGAACATTATTTCTTTTTATTTGTTTAATTCGTCATTTAAATAATCAATTTTCTAGAAATCATCATTTTGGATTTGAAGCAGCAGCTTGATATTGACATTTTGTAGACGTAGTATGATTATTCCTTTACATTTCAATTTATTGATGAGGAAATTAATTATTTATATAATATATTTAGTATATTTGATTTCCAATCAAAAAGTTTAATAATTTTAATATAAATAATTATCTTAATAATAAATATTTTTATAATTATTTTATTAATTTCTAATATTATAATATTTCTATCTATTATTTTATCAAAAAAAACTTTTTCAGATCGAGAAAAATGTTCCCCATTTGAGTGTGGGTTTGACCCTAAATCTTCAGCACGTATTCCATTTTCATTACATTTTTTTTTAATTACTGTAATTTTTTTAATTTTTGATGTAGAAATTGCCCTTATTTTTCCAATTATTCCCCTATTTAAATTAGTAAATTTTATTTTTTGAACAAAAATTAGATTTTTTTTTATTATGATTCTATTAATTGGGTTATATCATGAATGAAATCAAAATATATTAAATTGAACTAATTAAATTAAATAATTATAAGGATTATAGTTTAAAAAAAACATTTGATTTGCATTCAAAAAACATTAAAATAATTTAATTTATCTTAAATAAGAAGCAATAATGCATTTAATTTCGACTTAAAAGAAAGAGTTAATAAAACTCCTTATTTATTTATTATATATATATATATATATATATATATATATATATATATTAATTGAAACCAAAAAGAGGTATATCACTGTTAATGATAAAATTGAACTAAAGTTCCAATTAAATATGAAATATAAAGCTTAAAATTAAGCTGCTAACTTAATTTTTAGTGGTTAAATTCCATTAATATTTCTTTTTTTTTATTTATATAGTTTAATTTAAAACTTTACATTTTCATTGTAAAAATAAAATAATAAATATATATTTTTATAAATAATTATTATGTTATTACTATTATTTAAAGATAATTATATCTCCTTAATATCTTCAATATTACACTCTAATTTATAAGCTATTTAAATTTTTTTAATTATTTAACAATAATATGAGTAAAATCATTATTATTCAAATAATAAATCTAAATAAATAAATTTTAAAATTATTAATTTGATATATATTATAAAATACTCTATATTTTTTTAGAATTTTTATTAAACCAAACCCTCTATATAATTCTCTTCAACCTAAATCAATATTTTTTAATAAATTTTGACCAAAATTTAAAAAATAATATCTTAAACCATAAGTAGATAAATTTGGCATAAATCACATTAAACTTAAAAAATTTCTTAAATTATAAGTCAAAATAAACTTATTAACAGAATAAATCTCAGCATTTCTAATAAAATATCCTAAAAACCCACCAATTAATCTAATATAAATTACTATTATTTTTAAATTAAAAGGTAAATAAATTATATAAGGATAAGAAAATACTATTCATCTTAAAAATCTCCCTCTAATAATTCTCATAAATAATAATACCACTATTCTTTTTAATATAACATAATCCTCATCATATAAATTATAAATTCTAATTAAATTATAATCATTTACTATTAAATATATTATTAAACGAAAAGTATAAAATACAGTTAACCCAGTAGAAACATAATATAAAAAAAAAATTAATAAATTTAAATTTCTAAATCTTACTAACTCTAAAATTAAATCTTTAGAATAAAATCCAGCTAAAAAAGGAATACCACAAAGAGCTATATTAGAAATATTTATACATAAAGAAGTTATTGGAATATATAATCTAATTCCCCCTATAAATCGAATATCTTGAGTATCATTTATTATGTGAATAATAACTCCAGCACATATAAATAATAAAGCTTTAAATATAGCGTGAGTTAATAAATGAAAAAAAGCTAAATCAGATAAACCTATTCTTAAAATTCTTATTATTAACCCTAATTGTCTTAAAGTTGATAAAGCAATAATTTTTTTTAAATCAAACTCATAATTAGCTGAAACTCCAGCTATAAATATTGTTAAACCTGATAATAATAATAATAATTTAAAAAAAAATATATCTAATAATAATAAATTAAATCGAATTAATAAATAAACTCCAGCTGTAACTAAAGTAGAAGAATGAACTAAAGCTGAAACAGGAGTAGGAGCTGCTATAGCAGCGGGTAATCAAGATCTAAAAGGAATTTGAGCACTTTTCGTTATAGCAGCTATAATAATTAATCTACCAATTATCTTTATTTCTCAATCATTATTTATAAATTCTAAATAAAAAATATAATTTCATCTACCATAATTTATTATCCAAGAAATTGACATTAAAATAAAAACATCCCCAATTCGATTTCTAAGAGCAGTTAATATACCTGCATTATAAGATTTTAAATTTTGATAGTAAATTACTAAACAATAAGAAACTAAACCCAAACCATCTCACCCTAACAAAATTCTAATAATATTAGGTCTAATAATTAATAATATCATAGAAAAAACAAATAATAAAACTAAAATAATAAATCGTATTAAATTTAACTCAGAACTTATATATCTTTTTCTATAATAAATAACAACAGAAGAAATTAAAAAAACAAACATTATAAATAATAAAGATATTCAATCTAATAAAATAGATATAATAATAGTTATAGAATTAAAAGAAATAATTTCTCACTCTAATAAAATAATTATATTATTTATAATAAAATATAATATAAAAAAAAAATTCACTATTCTTATTATTATTAAAAAAAAAAATGAAATAAAACAAATTGAATATTTTATATTATTAATAATTTAAAATGATTATTTCATATTTTTGACACCACAAATCAATATTTTAATTAAATTATTTAAATAAAATCAAATTATTCTATAATCAACCTTTAAAATTAAAATATTTAAAGGTAATCAATGTAATATTAATATTAAATATTCACGAGAAACACCAGTATAATATCTATAAATACCAGAATAATGCTTACCATGTTGAACAAAAGAATATAAATATAATCTATACCCAGCACTAAAAAAAGAAATTAATATTAATATTAATATTGAAACTCATGATCATCTCATTAATCTATTAATTAAACTAATTTCTCCTATAAGATTTAATCTAGGAGGAGCAGCTATATTAGAAGATATTAATAAAAATCATCATAATCTTATAGAAGGCATAAAATTTATTATACCCTTGTTAATATATAATCTCCGACTATGTAATCGCTCATATCTAATATTAGCTAAACAAAACATACCCGATGAACATAAACCATGTCCAATTATTAAAATATAAGATCCAATAAATCCTCAATAATTCATAATTATAATCCCACTAATAACAACTCTTATATGAGCTACAGAAGAATAAGCAATTAATGATTTAATATCCACCTGACAAAAACATTTCAATCTAATATAAAACCCACCAATTAATCTAATAACAATTCTAATATAATTTAACTTTATATTAATCTCTTGTAAAAAAACCAATAAACGTAATAAACCATAACCTCCTAATTTTAATATAATACCAGCTAAAATTATAGAACCTGAAACAGGAGCCTCAACATGAGCTTTAGGTAACCATAAATGAACAAAATATATAGGTATTTTAACTAAAAAAGCTAAAATTATAGAAAAATATAACATATGTATATTTATATTAAAGAATTTTAAGAAATAAATTATTATACAATTTATTTCTTTAAAAATATAAAAAATCCCCAATAATAAAGGTAAAGAAACAAATAAAGTATAAAATAATAAATACATACCAGCCTGAATTCGCTCAGGCTGATAACCCCAACCAATAATTAATAATAATGTAGGAATTAAACTCCCCTCAAAAAATAAATAAAATATAAATATTCTCATAGCTCTAAAAGTTAAATATAATATTAATAATAAAAAAATAATATTAAATAAAAAAAAAGCTAAATAAAAATCTATTTTATATAAGTTTTCTCTAGCTATAATTATTAAAATAGAAATTCAAATTCTTAATATAATTAAACCATAAGATATAACATCACAAGATATTATATATCTTATTATACAAAATAAATTTAATCTTATTCCTGAATTTATAAACAAAATCATTAACATAAATAATATTATTTGAACCATCCAAAATATATTTTTTAAAAAACAAATAGGAAATATAAAAATTAATATAAATAAAAATTTTATCATTATTATTTTAAATTTATTATAATATATATATATATATATATTATAATAAACTAAATCTTTGAAAATAATCATTTCCATGAGTACGAATTATAGAAACTAAAATAGACAACCCTAAAGCCCCCTCACAAACTGAAAAAACTAAAAATACTATTAATATATAAAGATCAAACTCAATAAATCTTAAATAAATTAAAAAAAAAAAAAAAATTGATAAAACAATAAATTCTAATCTTAATAAAACAATTAATAAATGTTTATGTTTAGAAATAAAAATTAAATTTCCAACAATAAATATTAAAACAAAAATAATTCATATATTTAAAATTATCATTTGTTTTTATAGTTTAAAAAATATTGGTCTTGTAAATCAAAGTTAAGTAAATTACTTTAAAAACTTCAAAGAAAAAGAATATCTTTATCAATAATCTCCAAAATTATTATTTTTTAATTTAAACTATTCTATGATTTGATATAGTAAAAATAACCTTATCACTAATTTTAATTTTAATTTCACTTTTTATATTATTTTTAAATAACCCATTATCTATAGGACTAATAATTTTAATTCAAACTTTAATAACATGTTTATTAACAGGAATAATTATTAAAACTTATTGATTCTCTTATATTTTATTTCTCACTTTTCTAGGGGGATTATTAGTTCTATTTATTTATGTTTCAAGAATCGCTTCTAATGAAATATTTAAACCTTTAATTAACAAAAAAAAAATATTTTTTTTTTTGTTAATTATTATTATAATAATTCAATTAATAAATTTCAACAAATTATCCTGAATAAATTTATCAATAAATTCAGATATAACAAATTTTATAGATTTAATTCTTTTTTTTAATAATGAAAATAAAATTAATATAAGAAAACTATATAATAATCAAACATTTTTAATTATAATAATATTAATAATTTACTTATTTATTACTTTAATTGCAGTAGTAAAAATCACTAATATTTTTTATGGCCCAATTCGATCATCATTTAATTAAATAAACCAATGATAAATAATTTTTCTAACTTACGAAAAACTCACCCTATTTTAAAAATTATTAATAGATCATTAATCGACCTTCCTTCACCATCAAATATTTCAGCTTGATGAAATTTTGGATCTTTATTAGTATTATGTTTAATTATTCAAATTTTAACAGGATTATTTTTAACTATATATTATACAGCTAATATTGAAATAGCATTTTTCAGAGTAAACTACATTTGCCGAAATGTTAATTATGGTTGATTAATTCGTACTATCCATGCTAATGGAGCTTCATTTTTTTTTATCTGTGTTTATTTACACATTGGACGAGGAATTTATTATGAATCATTTAATTTAAAATATACTTGAATAGTAGGAGTAATTATTTTATTTCTACTAATAGCAACAGCATTTATAGGTTATGTCCTTCCTTGAGGACAAATATCATTTTGAGGAGCAACTGTTATTACAAATCTTTTATCTGCTATCCCATCTTTAGGGGTTATATTAGTAAATTGAATTTGAGGAGGATTCGCAGTAGATAACGCTACATTAACTCGATTTTATACATTTCATTTTTTATTACCCTTTATCATTTTAATAATAACAATAATTCACTTATTATTTTTACACCAAACAGGATCAAATAATCCCCTAGGATTAAATAGAAATTTAGATAAAATCCCATTCCATCCATTTTTTACCTTCAAAGACTTAATCGGATTTATTATTTTATTATTTTTTTTATCTATATTAACACTAACAAACCCCTATTTATTAGGAGATCCTGATAATTTTATTCCAGCTAATCCATTAGTAACTCCAGTACATATTCAACCAGAATGATATTTTTTATTTGCTTATGCAATTCTTCGATCAATTCCCAATAAATTAGGAGGAGTAATTGCTTTAGTAATATCAATTTTAATTTTAATTATTTTACCATTCACATTTAATAAAAAAATTCAAGGAATTCAATTTTATCCTATTAATCAAATCTTATTTTGATCAATAATTACAATTATTATCTTATTAACTTGAATTGGAGCTCGACCAGTTGAAGATCCTTATATTATTACAGGACAATTACTAACTATTTTATACTTCTCTTATTTTATTATTAACCCTTTTATAAATAAATACTGAGATAACTTATTATTCAACTAACAAATTAATGAGCTTGTAATAAGCATTTGTTTTGAAAACTTAAGAAAGAATTATATTTCTATTAATTTATACTAAAAAAAATTAAATTATAATAATAAAATTTTAATACCTAAAAAAAACAATAAAAAATTCAAAGAAATTGGTAAATATCTTTTTCAAGCTAAATACATTAACTTATCATAACGATATCGAGGTAAAGTACCTCGAACTCAAATAAATAAAAAAGAAATTAATATTAATTTTAAATAAAAAAAAAAACCTAAATTAAAACCCCCTAAATAAATTAAAACAAATAATATTCTTATAAATAAAATTCTAGAATATTCAGCCAAAAAAATTAAAGCAAAACCTCCTCTACTATATTCAACATTAAATCCAGAAACCAATTCTCTTTCACCTTCAGCAAAATCAAAAGGAGTTCGATTAGTTTCAGCTAATATAGAACTTATTCAACATAATCTTAAAGGAAATATTAAAATAATAAATCATATTAATTTTTGATAAATAAAAAAACTTATTAAACTAAAATCTATAATCATAATCACTCTAGATATTAAAATCAAAGATAATCTAACTTCATAAGAAATAGTTTGAGCTACAGCTCGTAAACCCCCTAATAAAGAATAATTTGAATTAGAAGATCAACCAGCAATTATAATTGTATAAACCCCTAATCTGGTGCAACATAAAAAAAACAAAATACCTAAATTAAATCTAATTAAATTAAAATAATAAGGAATTAATATTCAAACCATTAAAGACAAAATAAATCTTACAACTGGAGAAAAATAATAACATATATAATTAGAAAAATTAGGATAAGTTTGTTCTTTAGTAAATAATTTAATAGCATCTGAAAAAGGCTGTAAAATTCCTATAAATCCCACTTTATTAGGACCTTTACGGATTTGAATATAACCTAAAACCTTGCGTTCCAATAAAGTTAAATAAGCAACCCCAACTAAAACCCCAATAATCAATAATAATAACCCAATTATAATTATATAAACATCAAATATAAAAATTACTACATATATAATTTAATTATATATTAATGAATTCTAAAATCATCACACTTTTCTGCCAAAATAGTATTATTTTTTTATTTTTATATTAATTTTAATTTTACAAAAAAAAATTAATAAAATTCCATATTTTAAATTTAATTTAAATATTCAATCCTTTCGTACTAAAATATTTTATTTTTTAAAAGATAGAAACCAACCTGGCTTACACCGGTTTGAACTCAGATCATGTAAGATTTTAATGATCGAACAGATCAAAAATTTTAAACTTCTACATTTAAATTTTATCTTAATCCAACATCGAGGTCGCAAACTCTTTTTTTTATATGAACTAAAAAAAAAAATTACGCTGTTATCCCTAAGGTAATTTTTTCTTATAATCAATAATATTGGATCATTTAATCACTTATAAATGTTTTCATAAAAAAAAAAGTTATGTATATTTTTCTATCACCCCAATATAATAAATAAACTAATTTCAATTTTAAATTTCAAATAATCTTAATTAATCTATTTATAAAACTCTATAGGGTCTTCTCGTCTTTTTAAATTATTTTAACTTTTTAATTAAAAAATTAAATTTTACACAAATAATTAAGAGACAGTCTACACTTCATCCAATCTTTCATACAAGTCATCAATTAAATGACTAATGATTATGCTACCTTTGTACAGTCAAAATACTGCAGCCCTTTAATATAAAATCAGTGGGCAGATTAGACTTTATATTATTTTCAAAAAGACATGTTTTTGATAAACAAGTGAACATAAATCTTTGCCGAATTCCTTTTAATTAATCCCCATAAAAAAAAATTATTTTAAAAAATACTTTATTTTATATACTAATTTTACTATTATATTAATTTTTATCAAGTTTAAAAATTTTATTTTATAAATAATATAAAAATCTATTTAATTTTATTTTAAATAAAATTATTTATAATAAATTAAAATTTTTTAACAATTTAAATCATAAAAATTTTAATTAAAATTTAAATTAATTATTTATATAAATTTAAATTAAAGCTTATCCCTTAAAATATAATTTTATTTTATAAATTAATTAATTAATTAATTAATTTATAAAATAAAATAAAATTAAATTTTTTTCTAAAAAAACTAGATATATTTAAAAACGATTAACATTTCATTTCCAATTAATTATTTAAAATATTTATGATACAATAACTTTATTAATTAATTATCTCTTTTAAATTCGAGAATTTTTTACTTAAAAATTTTTTTTAATAAACTCTGATACACAAGATACATTAAATTAAAATTACTTTTAATTAAATTTAATTTCAATTATTTCAAATTTCTTCTACAATACTAATTTACTATAAATTACTCAATTTTTTCTTATAATATACTTTAATACCCCTAAAATATTTTATATTAAAAATTTTTTTATTATAATATTAATTTATTAATTTTTCCCCTCAAATTAATTAATTTTATAATATCTTTTCAATGTAAATGAAATACTTTAATTCAAGCTCTAATTTGTTCTTTCTAGAAACACTTTCCAGTACCTCTACTTTGTTACGACTTATTTCAATTTATTATTCATATGAAAGCGACGGGCAATATGTACATATTTTAATTTTTAATCATTTTATTAAATTAAATAAAATTACATTTAAATCCACTTTCAATTAATTTTTACAAAATAAAATCCATTTAAATAAATTTATTGTAATCCATTATATTCTTAATTATAATCTGCATCTTGATCTGATTTAAATTTATATTATTAAATTTTAAATATTAATATCATTAAAAAATATTTTTATAACAACGATATACAAAATTATAAATTAAGTAAATTTATTCGTGGAATATCAATTATTAAACAGATTCCTCTAAATGAACTAAAATACCGCCAAATTATTTAAGTTTCAATAAATACTTATTTATATACTATTTTAGTATTTTTATTTTAAATTTTAATAATAGGGTATCTAATCCTAGTTTTTTATAAAAATTATTAAATCATAATAAATATTTAACATAATTTTTTATTAAATTAAAATTTCACCTAACAATTTAAAATTTTTATTATTAATACTTTATTAATTAATTACTAATAAAATTTAATTTAATTTTTGTATAACCGCAACTGCTGGCACAAAATTTGTTATTAATTAAAATATTACTAAATCTTAATTTCTTAAATAATTTAATACTAATTACTACTATAAATATAAATTATTATTAAAATAATCTTAAATTAACACTAAAATTTATATGTAAAATAAATTTAAAATAAAATTTTTAAACCATAAAAAATTTATTTATAATAATTTTTTTCTAAAATAGATTTTTTTTTTTTTTTTTATAATAAAAAAAATTATATTGTAATTTAACAATTAATATTAATATAAATTACAATATATTAATATAATTATCTTAATTTTTATAAATTAATATATATATATATATATATTAATATATTAAATATTTAATATAATATTTAATTAATTTAATATTATTAGACCATCCTTAATAAATTTTCACATAAAAAAAAATTAAAAATAAGCTAAATTAAGCTTTTGGGTTCATACCCCAAATATAAAGAAATATCTTTTTTTTAAAAATAAAGTGCCTGATTAAAGGATTATTCTGATAGGATAAATTAAGTAATATTTATTTACCTTTATTATATTTTATAGAATTAAACTATACCTAATAATATCAAAAACTATTGTGCATCTTACACTAAAATATAATTATTTTATTGAATTTATCAATTCTTTAAAGAAATTTTTTATTTCTTATTTTAAATTATTTTTTATTTTAACTCTAATAAAATATTTTTTTTATTTATTTTATTTTTTAGAACTTTAATTTCAATTTCTTCTAATTCTTGATTTGGTTGTTGGATTGGATTAGAAATCAACCTTTTAAGATTTATCCCCCTAATTTCTAATTCTAACAATCTTTTATCAAGAGAAGCATCATTAAAATATTTTCTTACCCAAGCTATTGCATCTATTAATTTTTTATTTACAATTTTAATTAAAATAATTTTTATAAAAAACTTCGAAATAAATAACTTAATTTCTATTATAATAAACTCTTCAATATTAATAAAAATAGGAAGAACCCCCTTTCATTTTTGATTCCCTAATATTATTGAAGGTTTATCTTGATTTAATAGATTTATTTTAATGACTTGACAAAAAATTACTCCCATAATTATCTTATCTTATTTTTTAAATAAAAATTTTATTATTATTGTTATTATTTTAAATATTTTAATTGGGGCTATTGGAGGATTAAATCAAACCTCTTTACGTAAATTAATAGCTTTTTCTTCAATTAATAATTTAGGTTGAATATTATCATCTATTTTAATTAGAGAAACTTTATGATTTTTATATTTAATACTATATTCTTTTATAATTAGAATCATATGCTTCATATTTTATATATTAAACATATATTTTATTAATCAATTATTTATTAACAACATAAATTTTTTTATTAAAATTAATTTATTAATTAATTTTCTTTCTTTAGGCGGACTTCCACCTTTTATTGGATTTTTCCCAAAATGAATTATTATTAATTTTTTAATTAATAATAATATACTCATATTAACTTTTATTTTTATTATAATAAGTTTAATTATATTATTTTTTTATATTCGTATTAGTTACTCAGCTTTTATATTTAATTATTTAAAAATAAAATGATTAAAAATTTTTATTAAAAATAATCATTTTCTAATAATTAATTTTTTTTCTTTTATTTCTTTAACAGGAATAATTTTAAGAACTTTTTTTTTTTATTAAGGTTTTAAGTTAAACTAAACTAATAATCTTCAAAATTATTTATAAAGAAATTATTCTTTAAGCCTTAATAGAAAAATTCTACCCCTTAAAATTTGCAATTTTAAATCACTAATTGAATATAAAGCTAAATAATTTAATAAAAGAGAAATTTCTCGTTAATAAATTTACAATTTATCGCTTATTAAGCTCAGCCATTTTATTTTTATTTTTTTTAAGCGAAAATGACTTTATTCAACAAATCATAAAGATATTGGAACATTATATTTTATTTTTGGAATTTGAGCTGGTATAGTAGGAACCTCTTTGAGATTATTAATTCGAGCTGAATTAGGAACTCCTGGTTCTTTAATTGGGGATGATCAAATCTATAATACTATTGTTACAGCTCATGCTTTTATTATAATTTTTTTTATAGTTATACCAATTATAATTGGAGGATTTGGAAATTGACTTGTACCCCTAATATTAGGAGCCCCAGATATAGCATTCCCACGAATAAATAATATAAGTTTTTGATTATTACCTCCTTCTTTAACTCTATTAATTTCAAGAAGAATTGTAGAAAATGGAGCGGGAACAGGATGAACAGTATATCCCCCACTTTCATCTAATATTGCTCATGGAGGAAGATCTGTAGATTTAGCTATTTTTTCATTACATTTAGCTGGTATTTCTTCTATTTTAGGAGCTATTAATTTTATTACAACAATTATTAATATGCGTTTAAATAGTCTTTCTTTCGATCAAATACCTTTATTTATCTGAGCTGTAGGAATTACCGCATTTTTATTATTACTATCATTACCAGTTTTAGCAGGAGCTATTACAATATTATTAACCGATCGAAACTTAAATACATCATTCTTTGATCCTGCGGGAGGAGGTGATCCAATTTTATATCAACACTTATTTTGATTTTTTGGACATCCAGAAGTTTATATTTTAATTTTACCGGGATTTGGAATAATTTCCCATATTATTTCTCAAGAAAGAGGAAAAAAAGAAACATTTGGATGTTTAGGAATAATTTATGCAATGTTAGCAATTGGATTATTAGGTTTCATTGTTTGAGCTCATCATATATTTACAGTTGGTATAGATATCGATACTCGAGCTTATTTTACATCTGCAACAATAATTATTGCTGTACCTACAGGAATTAAAATTTTTAGATGATTAGCTACTTTCCATGGAACTCAAATTAATTATTCCCCTTCTATTTTATGAAGATTAGGGTTTGTGTTTTTATTTACTGTAGGAGGATTAACGGGAGTAATTTTATCTAATTCATCAATTGATATCACATTACACGATACTTATTATGTAGTAGCACATTTTCATTATGTTTTATCTATAGGAGCAGTATTTGCAATTTTAGGGGGATTTATTCATTGATACCCCTTATTTACAGGTTTATATTTAAATCCTTATTTATTAAAAATTCAATTTTTTGTTATATTTATTGGAGTTAATTTAACTTTTTTCCCCCAACATTTCTTAGGTTTAGCAGGAATACCTCGACGATATTCAGATTACCCTGATTCTTATATTTCCTGAAATATTATTTCTTCTTTAGGATCTTATATTTCTTTATTGGCAATTATATTTATATTAATTATTGTATGAGAATCATTAATTAACCAACGAATTGCTCTATTTACTTTAAATTTATCTTCTTCAATTGAATGATATCAAAACCTACCTCCAGCTGAACATTCATATAGTGAATTACCTATTTTAAGAAATTTATTCTAATATGGCAGATTATATGTAATGGATTTAAACCCCATTTATAAAGGTTTATCCTTTTTTTAGAAATTGCAACATGATCTAATTTTAATTTACAAAATGGAGCATCTCCTTTAATAGAACAAATTATTTTTTTTCATGATCACACCTTAATTATTCTTATTATAATTACAATTTTAGTTGGTTATTTAATATCAAGTCTTATATTTAATAAATATATTAATCGATTTTTATTAGAAGGACAAATAATTGAATTAATTTGAACTATTTTACCTGCAATTACCTTAATTTTTATTGCTTTACCCTCATTACGATTACTTTACTTATTAGATGAATTAAACAATCCATTAATTACCTTAAAATCTATTGGACATCAATGATATTGAAGTTATGAATATTCAGATTTCCATAATATTGAATTTGATTCTTACATAATCCCCTCTAACGAAATATCTACTAATAACTTTCGTTTATTAGATGTAGATAATCGTATTATTTTACCCTTAAACAACCAAATTCGAATTTTAGTAACTGCAACAGATGTTATTCATTCTTGAACTATCCCATCTTTAGGGGTTAAAGTAGATGCTAATCCCGGACGTCTTAACCAAACTAATTTTTTTATTAATCGACCTGGTATTTTTTATGGACAATGCTCTGAAATTTGTGGAGCTAATCATAGATTTATACCCATTGTTATTGAAAGAATTCCAATTAAAAATTTTATTAATTGAGTAAATAATTATTCTTCATTAGATGACTGAAAGCAAGTAGTGGTCTCTTAAACCATTTCATAGTAAGTTAGCATTTACTTTTAATGATATAAAGAATTAGTTAAATTTATAACATAAATATGTCAAATTTAAATTATTATTTATTATAATATTCTTTTATCCCACAAATAATACCAATTAATTGATTAATTTCTTTTTTTTTTTTTCTATTAGTATATTTAATTTTTAACATTATAAATTATTATATTTTTAATAATAAAATTTTAAGTAATAAAAATAATTTAAAATTAAAAAATTTTAATTGAAAATGATAAGTAACTTATTTTCAATCTTTGATCCCTCAACTAATATTTTTAATATTCCGTTTAATTGAATTAGAACAATTTTAGGTGTAATATTTATTCCATATTCATTTTGACTAATTCCAAATCGACATTATTATTTTTGAAATTTTATTTTATTAAAACTTCACAATGAATTTAAAACCTTATTAAAAAATAATTATTTCCAAGGATCTACTTTCATTTTTATTTCCATATTTTCTTTTATTTTATTTAACAATTTTTTAGGATTATTTCCCTATATTTTTACTAGAACTAGTCATTTAACTTTATCATTATCTATTTCCCTACCTTTATGATTAAGATTTATAATTTATGGTTGAATTAATAATTCTCAACATATATTTATCCATATAATTCCCCAAGGAACTCCATCTATTTTAATGCCATTTATGGTTTTAATTGAAACAATTAGAAATATTATTCGACCAGGAACCTTAGCTGTTCGTCTGACAGCAAATATAATTGCAGGTCATTTATTAATAACTCTTTTAAGAGGAACGGGACCTAGAATAAGATCATATTTTATCTTATTTTTAATTATTATCCAAATTCTTTTATTAATTTTAGAATCAGCAGTTGCAATTATTCAATCATATGTAATTGCAATTTTAAGAACACTTTATTCTAGAGAAGTAAATTAATGAAAACAAATTTTAACCACCCATTTCATTTAGTAGATTATAGACCATGACCCTTAACAGGAGCTATTGGAGTTATAGTTCTTGTAACAGGTATAGTAAAATGATTTCATAATTTTAATATAAATTTATTAATTTTAGGTTATTTTATTGTAATTTTAACAATATATCAGTGATGACGAGATATTTGTCGCGAAGGAACCTTACAAGGTAAACATACCTTATTGGTTACAAAAGGCCTTCGTTGAGGAATAATTTTATTTATTGTCTCTGAAATCTTTTTTTTTATTTCCTTTTTTTGAGCATTTTTTCACAGAAGACTCGCCCCTAATATTGAAATTGGAGCAATTTGACCACCAACAAGAATTATCCCATTTAACCCATTCCAAATTCCTCTTTTAAATACAATTATTTTAATTAGCTCAGGAGTATCTGTTACATGAGCTCATCATGCAATTATAGAAAATAATAATTCTCAAATAACCCAAGGTTTATTTATCACAATTATTTTAGGAATTTATTTTACAATTCTTCAAGCTTATGAATACTTAGAAGCTCCTTTTACTATTGCTGATAGTATTTATGGATCAACATTTTTTATAGCAACAGGATTTCATGGTCTTCATGTAATTATTGGAACATTATTTCTTTTTATTTGTTTAATTCGTCATTTAAATAATCAATTTTCTAGAAATCATCATTTTGGATTTGAAGCAGCAGCTTGATATTGACATTTTGTAGACGTAGTATGATTATTCCTTTACATTTCAATTTATTGATGAGGAAATTAATTATTTATATAATATATTTAGTATATTTGATTTCCAATCAAAAAGTTTAATAATTTTAATATAAATAATTATCTTAATAATAAATATTTTTATAATTATTTTATTAATTTCTAATATTATAATATTTCTATCTATTATTTTATCAAAAAAAACTTTTTCAGATCGAGAAAAATGTTCCCCATTTGAGTGTGGGTTTGACCCTAAATCTTCAGCACGTATTCCATTTTCATTACATTTTTTTTTAATTACTGTAATTTTTTTAATTTTTGATGTAGAAATTGCCCTTATTTTTCCAATTATTCCCCTATTTAAATTAGTAAATTTTATTTTTTGAACAAAAATTAGATTTTTTTTTATTATGATTCTATTAATTGGGTTATATCATGAATGAAATCAAAATATATTAAATTGAACTAATTAAATTAAATAATTATAAGGATTATAGTTTAAAAAAAACATTTGATTTGCATTCAAAAAACATTAAAATAATTTAATTTATCTTAAATAAGAAGCAATAATGCATTTAATTTCGACTTAAAAGAAAGAGTTAATAAAACTCCTTATTTATTTATTATATATATATATATATATATATATATATATATATATATTAATTGAAACCAAAAAGAGGTATATCACTGTTAATGATAAAATTGAACTAAAGTTCCAATTAAATATGAAATATAAAGCTTAAAATTAAGCTGCTAACTTAATTTTTAGTGGTTAAATTCCATTAATATTTCTTTTTTTTTATTTATATAGTTTAATTTAAAACTTTACATTTTCATTGTAAAAATAAAATAATAAATATATATTTTTATAAATAATTATTATGTTATTACTATTATTTAAAGATAATTATATCTCCTTAATATCTTCAATATTACACTCTAATTTATAAGCTATTTAAATTTTTTTAATTATTTAACAATAATATGAGTAAAATCATTATTATTCAAATAATAAATCTAAATAAATAAATTTTAAAATTATTAATTTGATATATATTATAAAATACTCTATATTTTTTTAGAATTTTTATTAAACCAAACCCTCTATATAATTCTCTTCAACCTAAATCAATATTTTTTAATAAATTTTGACCAAAATTTAAAAAATAATATCTTAAACCATAAGTAGATAAATTTGGCATAAATCACATTAAACTTAAAAAATTTCTTAAATTATAAGTCAAAATAAACTTATTAACAGAATAAATCTCAGCATTTCTAATAAAATATCCTAAAAACCCACCAATTAATCTAATATAAATTACTATTATTTTTAAATTAAAAGGTAAATAAATTATATAAGGATAAGAAAATACTATTCATCTTAAAAATCTCCCTCTAATAATTCTCATAAATAATAATACCACTATTCTTTTTAATATAACATAATCCTCATCATATAAATTATAAATTCTAATTAAATTATAATCATTTACTATTAAATATATTATTAAACGAAAAGTATAAAATACAGTTAACCCAGTAGAAACATAATATAAAAAAAAAATTAATAAATTTAAATTTCTAAATCTTACTAACTCTAAAATTAAATCTTTAGAATAAAATCCAGCTAAAAAAGGAATACCACAAAGAGCTATATTAGAAATATTTATACATAAAGAAGTTATTGGAATATATAATCTAATTCCCCCTATAAATCGAATATCTTGAGTATCATTTATTATGTGAATAATAACTCCAGCACATATAAATAATAAAGCTTTAAATATAGCGTGAGTTAATAAATGAAAAAAAGCTAAATCAGATAAACCTATTCTTAAAATTCTTATTATTAACCCTAATTGTCTTAAAGTTGATAAAGCAATAATTTTTTTTAAATCAAACTCATAATTAGCTGAAACTCCAGCTATAAATATTGTTAAACCTGATAATAATAATAATAATTTAAAAAAAAATATATCTAATAATAATAAATTAAATCGAATTAATAAATAAACTCCAGCTGTAACTAAAGTAGAAGAATGAACTAAAGCTGAAACAGGAGTAGGAGCTGCTATAGCAGCGGGTAATCAAGATCTAAAAGGAATTTGAGCACTTTTCGTTATAGCAGCTATAATAATTAATCTACCAATTATCTTTATTTCTCAATCATTATTTATAAATTCTAAATAAAAAATATAATTTCATCTACCATAATTTATTATCCAAGAAATTGACATTAAAATAAAAACATCCCCAATTCGATTTCTAAGAGCAGTTAATATACCTGCATTATAAGATTTTAAATTTTGATAGTAAATTACTAAACAATAAGAAACTAAACCCAAACCATCTCACCCTAACAAAATTCTAATAATATTAGGTCTAATAATTAATAATATCATAGAAAAAACAAATAATAAAACTAAAATAATAAATCGTATTAAATTTAACTCAGAACTTATATATCTTTTTCTATAATAAATAACAACAGAAGAAATTAAAAAAACAAACATTATAAATAATAAAGATATTCAATCTAATAAAATAGATATAATAATAGTTATAGAATTAAAAGAAATAATTTCTCACTCTAATAAAATAATTATATTATTTATAATAAAATATAATATAAAAAAAAAATTCACTATTCTTATTATTATTAAAAAAAAAAATGAAATAAAACAAATTGAATATTTTATATTATTAATAATTTAAAATGATTATTTCATATTTTTGACACCACAAATCAATATTTTAATTAAATTATTTAAATAAAATCAAATTATTCTATAATCAACCTTTAAAATTAAAATATTTAAAGGTAATCAATGTAATATTAATATTAAATATTCACGAGAAACACCAGTATAATATCTATAAATACCAGAATAATGCTTACCATGTTGAACAAAAGAATATAAATATAATCTATACCCAGCACTAAAAAAAGAAATTAATATTAATATTAATATTGAAACTCATGATCATCTCATTAATCTATTAATTAAACTAATTTCTCCTATAAGATTTAATCTAGGAGGAGCAGCTATATTAGAAGATATTAATAAAAATCATCATAATCTTATAGAAGGCATAAAATTTATTATACCCTTGTTAATATATAATCTCCGACTATGTAATCGCTCATATCTAATATTAGCTAAACAAAACATACCCGATGAACATAAACCATGTCCAATTATTAAAATATAAGATCCAATAAATCCTCAATAATTCATAATTATAATCCCACTAATAACAACTCTTATATGAGCTACAGAAGAATAAGCAATTAATGATTTAATATCCACCTGACAAAAACATTTCAATCTAATATAAAACCCACCAATTAATCTAATAACAATTCTAATATAATTTAACTTTATATTAATCTCTTGTAAAAAAACCAATAAACGTAATAAACCATAACCTCCTAATTTTAATATAATACCAGCTAAAATTATAGAACCTGAAACAGGAGCCTCAACATGAGCTTTAGGTAACCATAAATGAACAAAATATATAGGTATTTTAACTAAAAAAGCTAAAATTATAGAAAAATATAACATATGTATATTTATATTAAAGAATTTTAAGAAATAAATTATTATACAATTTATTTCTTTAAAAATATAAAAAATCCCCAATAATAAAGGTAAAGAAACAAATAAAGTATAAAATAATAAATACATACCAGCCTGAATTCGCTCAGGCTGATAACCCCAACCAATAATTAATAATAATGTAGGAATTAAACTCCCCTCAAAAAATAAATAAAATATAAATATTCTCATAGCTCTAAAAGTTAAATATAATATTAATAATAAAAAAATAATATTAAATAAAAAAAAAGCTAAATAAAAATCTATTTTATATAAGTTTTCTCTAGCTATAATTATTAAAATAGAAATTCAAATTCTTAATATAATTAAACCATAAGATATAACATCACAAGATATTATATATCTTATTATACAAAATAAATTTAATCTTATTCCTGAATTTATAAACAAAATCATTAACATAAATAATATTATTTGAACCATCCAAAATATATTTTTTAAAAAACAAATAGGAAATATAAAAATTAATATAAATAAAAATTTTATCATTATTATTTTAAATTTATTATAATATATATATATATATATATTATAATAAACTAAATCTTTGAAAATAATCATTTCCATGAGTACGAATTATAGAAACTAAAATAGACAACCCTAAAGCCCCCTCACAAACTGAAAAAACTAAAAATACTATTAATATATAAAGATCAAACTCAATAAATCTTAAATAAATTAAAAAAAAAAAAAAAATTGATAAAACAATAAATTCTAATCTTAATAAAACAATTAATAAATGTTTATGTTTAGAAATAAAAATTAAATTTCCAACAATAAATATTAAAACAAAAATAATTCATATATTTAAAATTATCATTTGTTTTTATAGTTTAAAAAATATTGGTCTTGTAAATCAAAGTTAAGTAAATTACTTTAAAAACTTCAAAGAAAAAGAATATCTTTATCAATAATCTCCAAAATTATTATTTTTTAATTTAAACTATTCTATGATTTGATATAGTAAAAATAACCTTATCACTAATTTTAATTTTAATTTCACTTTTTATATTATTTTTAAATAACCCATTATCTATAGGACTAATAATTTTAATTCAAACTTTAATAACATGTTTATTAACAGGAATAATTATTAAAACTTATTGATTCTCTTATATTTTATTTCTCACTTTTCTAGGGGGATTATTAGTTCTATTTATTTATGTTTCAAGAATCGCTTCTAATGAAATATTTAAACCTTTAATTAACAAAAAAAAAATATTTTTTTTTTTGTTAATTATTATTATAATAATTCAATTAATAAATTTCAACAAATTATCCTGAATAAATTTATCAATAAATTCAGATATAACAAATTTTATAGATTTAATTCTTTTTTTTAATAATGAAAATAAAATTAATATAAGAAAACTATATAATAATCAAACATTTTTAATTATAATAATATTAATAATTTATTTATTTATTACTTTAATTGCAGTAGTAAAAATCACTAATATTTTTTACGGCCCAATTCGATCATCATTTAATTAAATAAACCAATGATAAATAATTTCTCTAACTTACGAAAAACTCACCCTATTTTAAAAATTATTAACGGATCATTAATTGACCTTCCTTCACCATCTAATATTTCAGCTTGATGAAATTTTGGATCTTTATTAGCATTATGTTTAATTATTCAAATTTTAACAGGATTGTTTTTAACTATATATTATACAGCTAATATTGAAATAGCATTTTTCAGAGTAAACTACATTTGCCGAAATGTTAATTATGGTTGATTAATTCGTACTATCCACGCTAATGGAGCTTCATTTTTTTTTATCTGTGTTTATTTACACATTGGACGAGGAATTTATTATGAATCATTTAATTTAAAATATACTTGAATAGTAGGAGTAATTATTTTATTTCTACTAATAGCAACAGCATTTATAGGTTATGTCCTTCCCTGAGGACAAATATCATTTTGAGGAGCAACCGTTATTACAAATCTTTTATCTGCTATCCCATCTTTAGGGGTTATATTAGTAAATTGAATTTGAGGGGGATTCGCAGTAGATAACGCAACATTAACTCGATTTTATACATTTCATTTTTTATTACCCTTTATTATTTTAATAATAACAATAATTCACTTATTATTTTTACACCAAACAGGATCAAATAATCCTCTAGGATTAAATAGAAATTTAGATAAAATCCCATTCCATCCATTTTTTACTTTTAAAGACTTAATCGGATTTATTATTTTATTATTTTTTTTATCTATATTAACATTAACAAACCCTTATTTATTAGGGGACCCTGATAATTTTATTCCGGCTAATCCCTTAGTAACCCCAGTACATATTCAACCAGAATGATATTTTTTATTTGCTTATGCAATTCTTCGATCAATTCCCAATAAACTAGGAGGAGTAATTGCTTTAGTAATATCAATTTTAATTTTAATTATTTTACCATTCACATTTAATAAAAAAATTCAAGGAATTCAATTTTATCCCATTAATCAAATCTTATTTTGATCAATAATTACAATTATTATTCTATTAACTTGAATCGGAGCTCGACCAGTTGAAGATCCTTATATTATTACAGGACAATTACTAACTATTTTATACTTCTCTTATTTTATTATTAACCCTTTTATAAATAAATACTGAGATAACTTATTATTCAACTAATAAATTAATGAGCTTGTAATAAGCATTTGTTTTGAAAACTTAAGAAAGAATTTTATTTCTATTAATTTTATACTAAAAAAAAATTAAATTATAATAATAAAATTTTAATACCTAAAAAAAACAATAAAAAATTTAAAGAAATTGGTAAATATCTTTTTCAAGCTAAATATATTAACTTATCATAACGATACCGAGGTAAAGTACCTCGAACTCAAATAAATAAAAAAGAAATTAATATTAATTTTAAATAAAAAAAAAAACCTAAATTAAAACCCCCTAAATAAATTAAAACAAATAATATTCTTATAAATAAAATTC
>VKGM01010773.1:6407-22752 GCA_007844875.1 Busseola fusca | reverse complement strand
GCCCTGGGGCAGGCATCGGTCCTTACGGACCCCGCACTACGCTGACTGCATCTCTTAGAGGCGCGCGTGGAACACGACGCACCGTCGACCCGGGCGTGGTCCTTACTGGGCGGCGAGCTACCCATCGCTCGCCGCCCGCAGGCCCGCGCCTACGGTGACTGGGAGTTTGGTGCCATCTCCGTGTCCCATGAGTGGGAATATTAGAGGTGGATTATACTTTTGCTACGAACTCGCAAATTTACTGTTTAATTTCAGTAAGATACAATCTCAATAATATATATTTGTCACAATCTGTAGTTATAACACTTAGAAATACAACAAAAACTATAAACCTTTGTGTTTTACTTGTGAAGGACACTATGTCCTCTCGGTGTTACATAGAGTTCCGGGTTCGATGTCAGAGTAGTTACTTTGTAACTGTAGCTAAGTGGGTCATGGTACAAAGTCAGGCTTAAGTTTAATGGTTCTTTATGCAAGTTTATATTGTCTTTTAGGAAATATTGTTTTACATCGATTCCTTTAAATATAAGAAGTATTTTTGAGAACGATGTATTCTTTTAGCAAGCAAACATTCTGGTTAAAAATGACATTCATCATCTTGTAGCGGTATCTACAACGCCACGTGCGAACAACGCATCATACTGACGTTACACAAAATCCTGCATCGCGCAAGCACAGTTTACCGCGCAACTAGCATACATGCCAACCGTCAGGCAGTTGCCCACCAGACACAACACCCGGTGGGAGGATCCTCCCTTTTCTGTGGAGGATGAGTGAACTTTACTCTCTGTTCCTTATACCTCTCTAAATAATAAATAATGTTGGGGTCGGCTTCCAGTCTAACCGGATTCAGCTGGATACCAGTATTTTACATGGAGCGACTGCCTATCTGACCTCCACAACCCAGTTACTGGGTAATACGATACCCCTTGGTATGACTGGTGGTCAGACTTTCGGCTTTCTGACGACCCGTAACGACTGTAAGAGATTTACAAATGACAGCCGGGACCAACGGCTTAACGTGCTTTCCGAGGCACGGAGGCGTCTCGGTAAGTAAAGATGGTCACCCATCCTCAGGACAACCGCGGCAAGCGTAGCTGAACCTAATCTTGACAGTATGGACTATAAAATCATAATGAGCCTATAACGTTCCTACTGTAGGAACATAGGCCTCCTCTCTTTAAGAGGGAATGGTCTGTGATCTACCACGCGGGCCCAGTGCGGATTGGTAAATGTCACAAGACTTTGTGTTGGTTGTAGGACATGCCGGTTTCCTCACGATGTTTTCCTTCACCGTTTTGCGAGCAGTGGTGATGAAACAAATCATACGAAGTAATGGGCCTGTCTGGGTACAACTCGGTAATTCGAGACCCATCCCTCACCTTCTAACCATATCATCATTCACACATTCCATCCATCGTTTCTTTGGTCTTTCCCTACTCTTATAGCCATCGAAAATTATCGGGACTTTTTTAACACAATTTTTTCTTGGGTTATCTTGATATAAAGCATATCTACCAGTCAAGCCAAATCCGGGGTTTCCTGAACAAAACATCAAATCTTTTTGTATCACTCAATCATTCTCATTAGGATCTTACACAAAGTGTCCATCAATAATGTTTGTTTACACAACTCATCGACACCTATGGTGAAGGTTATAAAAACATTTATGTTTCTTGGGTATTTTCCAAGAGCTCGTTGCTAACTAATTACAGCCGCACGATCAGGTTAAGCGACGCTTGCCGCGGTTGGTCCGTGGATGGGTGACCATCTTTACAAACCAACTCCTCTCCGTGCCTCGGAATTGCCGTTGATCCCGGCTATCACTCCTAGATCTTTGACAGTCGTTACGGGTCTTCAAAATCCCGAAAGTCGGACAACTAGTCTTATCTAGGGGTATCGTATTACCCAGTAACTGGGTTGTGGAGGTCAGATAGGCAGTCGCTCCGTGTGAAATACTGGTATTCAGCTGCATTCGGTTAGACTGGAAGCCGACCCTAACATAGTTAGGAAAAGGCTAGGCAGATGATGGTGAAATTTGGCTCAACGTAAAGTCCATCAGTGAAGTCATCAAGTTCATTTTCATCAAAACAATCGAACATTCCCGAAATAGTGTGTGATTTATGAACTGTCAAATCTAACAGCGATCTAGAAATAGGTG
The DNA here is from genome assembly GCA_007844875.1 of Busseola fusca. Taxonomy (NCBI): domain Eukaryota; kingdom Metazoa; phylum Arthropoda; class Insecta; order Lepidoptera; family Noctuidae; genus Busseola; species Busseola fusca. The sequence continues at coordinate 20,591 of VKGM01010773.1, read as the reverse complement.
TAATGACAGATTTTCAGACGAAACCAACGATCGTAAAAAATTACTTACCATTTGAATCATACCCCATTACCAGCACATGAGTGAGGTTCAGCGACGGGACAGTCAGGTCACTCCATACAGCCAATGCTCTTGCCAGAGCTGTCGCTCTTAAAGGCACCATAATACCAGCAGGGGGACGCACCCAGCAGTCTTGTAACCATTCTCTGACGATTGAGCGGGTAGTCTGAGGTTTGAGGATCGGAGTATGGGAGTCGAAGTTCCGCTTGTCAATTGGTGGTTTTGAATCTGGAAAGAATTAGGGTCGTTTTAATGATTTAAACATTACAAATGGGGCGATACAAAATTTCTGCCGTCAAAGGCGAAATATCACTCAAAGAAATACGTCAAATTGTTTTTTCCTATCTTCTATTGTGGTTTTTACATTAAAGGAGGGGCTCGTGGCTAAATAATAACAGCCGCACAGGTCGATCGATCAGGTTAAGCTACGCTTGCCACGGTTGGTCTGTGGATGGGTGACCATCTTTACATGCCGAGACCCCTCCGTGCCTCGGAAAGCACGTTTAGCCGGTCCCGGCTGTCATTCGTAGATCTTTGACAGTCAGAAGCTCGAAAATCTGACAACCCGTCTTACCGAGGGGTATCGTATTACCCAGTCACTGGGTTGTGGAGGTCAGATAGGTAGTCGCTCCATGTAAAACACTGGTATTCAGCTGAATCCGGTTAGACTGGAAGCCGATCCCTTGTTACCTCTAGTTGGGAAAAGCTTAGGCGGATGATGACAGTAAGATCTGAACATGTATTTACAGATACTCACACTTTAGCTGATTGTACCTGAACCAAGCCATCAAACAATCCAGCCTAATAGCAGTCCAGAGCTGGTCATATTATTATAATTAAAATCCCGTGATGTTTCACTGCAGGGCGAAGGACTCTACTTTCCTTCCACTTCTCTCTGTTTAAAGCCTCTGAACACCAGTTCTTTTTGAAGGAGTCCAGCCTTACCCGCCATCTCTATCTGGCCCTGCCGCGATGTCGTTTGCCATTAAGAGGAACCCATTGGGTTCTAAGTTTGGCCCATTGATCGTCTGACATGCGGCAGATGTGTCCAGCCCAACTTCATTTTAGCGTGGCAGCTTTCCGAGTGACGCCAGTTATCTTTGTGATGGAACGGATGGTCGTATTCCTAACCTGGTCGGTTATTTTGATAGCCAGAATACTCCATAGACATTTGGCAAACCTCGAGGGCGGATCTCTGTTGAATTTAACATTCAAATCCTAAGGTTAATCAGTGGAGAGCTCACTAATGAAATCATTATGTTCTTGGTAGTGTCTGATTGATCTATGCAGTCAAACCTTGCCTACTTACAATTTTTGATTAGCAATTTAAAGCCAAGTAGAAAGTTTGAGAGAGTTTGCAGTATGAAAAGTAAAACACGATGATGCGGCGTTTAATTTACATTTAAGTAACCAGCATCGGTCAGAGAACTGCCTAGAAAAAGGCGGAAGAATCGACAAACGCCCTTTCTTTTACTGCCAATGCAGATTTTGATCACTTTAACTCTTTTTTTTTTAAATCTTATAAACTAGTGCTTGACCGCGATCCCGCCTGATGGTAAGCAGTGATGCAATCAATGGTGGTAAAGCGCACTAGTTTATTATTAGCCTATTCACTCTAGCCTTGAAGACACTTAAATTGTAATCAGACGGGAAGACCGCCGCAGGCAAACTGTTCCAGTCCTTCGATGTACGCGGTATAAAAGACGAGGCGAAACGCTTCGTCCGGATCGTAGCAGTGTCAACAACGTAAGGGTGGATCGCCGTACGACAAATTTATCGTGATATTGGCGTGTAACGTGTAGTTATTGACTTACGTAGGGCGGTGACATGTTTGTTATGTTTTGATTTTAAGAAACAAAGGAAACCGAATATATGGTATCAATTTTTAGAGTATTTTATTTTGAGTTGAAACCCTTCCAATATCGTTTGATATCATCCAAAGAAGCCGTACCCTTGGTATATACATTACCTTTTCCGTTACACCATGTATATAGATAAATTAAAGGATATGATTGTCCTGTGAAGCGTAAACTCACACCAGCGTACAATTTTCACATAAGCTGTGTTAGCACATTCAGAAAAGGCGGTGAGGGGCCAACCACTTTAGGCAAATACTATCAGATGGAGTAACTATGATTGGATCTTTTGGAACTGAGTTTTTGGTCGATATTTGACTGAAATTTAATTGAAATTGCTAGTTATTGGCATCTCATAAGCCAATCAAAATCAGCCATCGTACGCGATGTTCAGTTTGCACTACTCACGATACAAAAAATCCATGACCCAATCAGATAGTAATAAAAAAGGCAGAGCTTCTAACCAGAAATTGTAGAAGTACCAGAGCTTTTTATTAAATCCCCCATCATAAATTCACAATATTCTGACTATCAAGTCAGAATATTGTGAATTTACCCCCATTTATATGTGACACTAGAATAATTTTTACCCTGAGACGTGTTCAAAGGGTAGTTAGGTACTTACCCATAGTGTTGACATTGTCGGAGGATCGCGATGGTGGGGGCGTAGACGCCGAGGTCTTGAGGCCTACATTATCGGAAGACTTGCAACGTGATACTTCTGTAAATGATAAATAGGGAAGGAAATGAGACATTAAATCTTAGTCTTAATGGTTATATTTCCTACTTCTTTTTTACCCCATATTTAATCGTGTAATAAAATGTGCACTTACCACATTCTAATAAAACCGGCGTACTTTCTCCAGATGTCACACTGTACCTGTAAAACATTTGTTTATACGATTATTATTAATTTTTCGGTGTAGGGGGCTCGTGGCTAAATAATAACAGCCACACAGGTCGATCGATCAGGTTAAGCTACGTTTGCCGCAGTTGGTCTGTGGATGGGTGATCATCTTTACATACCGAGACCCCTCCGTGCCTCGGAAAGCACGTTAAGCTGTTGGTCCCGGCTGTCATTTGTAGATCTTTGACAGTCGTTACGGGTCGTCAGAAACCCAAAAGTCTGACCACCAGTCTTACCAAGGGGTATCGTATTACCCAGTAACTGGGTTGCGGAGGTCAGATAGTCAGTCGCTTCATGTAAAATACTGGTATTCAGCTGCATCCGGTTAGACTGGAAGCCGACCCCAACATAGTTGGGAAAAGGCAGATGATGAAATTATCGGTGTAAACAAATCAAGGTGTAAATAGTAACTAACATATAGATAACAAAATGACCGATAGACTGTGTATTATTGTCAGAAAGGCTTATCCATTGTTTTTAATCTAAAAAATAATCTGTTAAATTTTATCCTATCTTGACCGCCTTTCTATGTGAAATAGTAGAATGATTTGTTTTCAACAACATTATCACTGTAACAGGATTTTCAAAAAGTACAATGAATCGCGAACGAGCACGTCTATGACGTGACGTCAACGCCTATTAAGACGTAGCCGTGACGTCAGCGGCGTACGAGCTGAGAGCGACGTCTCTTAGCTGCAGGAGTGTCGTGTGCGAAGTGCGACAGGAACGGATGTTATTATGTTAGGTACATACATGGTGTCGTCTCGCTGGAGCGTGGGCGAGTGCCTGAGCGGTGAAGGCGAGGCGAGCGAGGACAGTGAGTGCAGCGAGCGTGACGTCAGCGGCGTGCGAGCTGATAGCGACGCCTCCTCGCTGCCTGGCGGGGTGCGACAGGTACGCCAGAACTCTTCTAGACCTGACGAAGATATTTATTTTGACATATTCACAGTAGAAAATAAGACAAGTGAATTAGTTTGATGTCGGTTGTGACCTTTTTTTTTTTTTTTTGTTGGCGGGCGGTGGTAAATCATCAAATGACCTCCCCCGCTCTGGGCGGAGCGGGAGGGTGTGTCAGACGTTTACTGACTAAAACCCACCCCTGTTCCTTCACCTGCCTATGCGCCCCAGGGACCCCGGTTACTCTTTGATGATGCGCTCCACGGTCCTGGGGCAGTCGGTTGTGATCTGAGACAAGTTTGTGTTACTCTGACAAGAAGGATGTTCCAAGTCCGTGTCCGGCACGCTAGATCACGAGTGTGGTGTAGTGGTTCTAATAATAATGATTTATTGAGCATAAGGTGTACAATAAAACTAGTGGAAAATATTGCACTTCAGATCATACCATACTAATATCTAGGCTTCTACACAAAACTTTGAAAGAGTGCATTCACGGTTTAAGTATTCATTTTCCTAAAAAAATGTACAGAAAACACATATTGTAGCACATATACTGCTTTGCTTCGATATCATCAATACATACATACATAATCAGCCTATAATTTCCCCACGGCTAGGACACAGGCCTCCTCTTAGTGAAAGGGAGTGGGCCGTATTCCACCACGCGGGCCCAGTGCGGGTTGGTAGATGTCACATGTCTTCGAAATTTTGATTCAAGGACATGCCGGTTTCCTCACGATGTTTACCTTCACCGTTTTGAGTGCAGTGGCTATGAAATAATTTACACAAAGTAAAGCGCCTGACGGGGTTCGAACCTACGACTTACAACTTGTAAGTCGCAGCCGTTACCATTGGGCCACCACTGCTCTCGACCCATACCTCATATCATCATATCTCGATATCATAAACCTAATTTTTATTTTATTTAATATTTTATCTTATCTATCGTTGTTGTTTTATATTTTGCAAGTCAAACGAAACATTTTCTTTCTCCGGTGAATCTATGCTATACAAAAATCCTCACAATATCATTTCGGCGCTAAATGCATTTTCATGCAAGAACACATACATAAAACCTATTTGTTAAAACATTCTCTTGATGGGTCTTTAAGCATTAGTTTACAACACTTCATATACCTTCATCGATATCTTGCGACTGATCTGTTATTGGTCGCGTCGGCGCCCTTGTCTTAGCCCGTCTAGGTCGACCTGTAAGAAATCAAACATGCGATGATTCTCCTAGGACGACTACAATTTGCCGCCGCAATGTGAATAACTACACAAGAATAATATGGATATTACGTGTATACATATGCAAACGTGTATGTATAAGGACAAGGTTGTTGCTTGCTTCGAAAGAAAAAAAAAACAAAGAAGCTTGCATTTGGTGACAGTTTTTAGACGTGGTCAAGTCAAATGTGCAACATACTTGCCAGTATTAAAGTCCAAATTAAAAAAAAAAATCTGTAGCAAAGAGTTTCCTACCTTTGACGAGGTGTCGTAACGTGTGTGCGGGTAATTCGGCCAGTGCGTCCGCAGCTTCTGCGTGTAAGGGAGGCAGAGATAACATCTCATTGCTACTGCATTGTTGTTCTGCCACGGACTTGGGGCGGACACGTCGGCAGCCGCGCTCGCGACGGCGACATCCCAAAGGTGTAGCCTAGATAACGTCGTGTTATTAGAAAAGTAGACATTTTAAAAGGGAATGTTTTCAAAGTCGTGGCAAACATAACAAAGTAACACGTATTAATTTTTTTTTTAACGTTATAAACTAGTGCTTGACTGCGATCCCGTCTGATGGTAAGCAGTGATGCAATCGTTGATGGTAAAGCGCACTAGTTTATTATGAGCCTATTCACTCTAGCCTTGAAAACACTCAAATTATAGTCAGACGGGAAGACCGCCGCAGGCAAATTGTTCCAATCCTTCAATGTACGCGGTATAAAAGACGAGGCGAAACGTTTCTTCCGGATCGTAGCAGTGTCAACAACGTAAGGGTGGATACTCGCCGTGCGACGGGTTGTCCGATGATGGAATTAATAAAATAAGTAAGAAAACCGTAAACGTGTGATGTGGTTTTACCAAACCCGACGGGAACATATCTTTTTAAGCGACTTCAAAAAAGGTGGAGGTTATCAATTCGACTGTATTCTTTCTTTTGTGTTTATTACCTCATAACTTTTAACTGGCTGAACGGATTTTGATATTTTTTTTATTTTTATTTGAAAGCTGGTACTTCCCATGAAGTACCATTTCACTTTGGTTAAGTTCTGACAATGGCATCCATAAGAAAACCGTAAAAGTCTTAACTTTGCATTAAGTATGTGCGCGACAAATGGACGAATAACTCAATATCACGTCAATCGATTTCGAGGATGAAAATTTTATCGAAATCAGTTCAGTAGTTTGGTTTTTATACTAAAATAACGGGTAAAAATTCAAGTAAACGAAATTGCGTCGTTTGCTTGCTAGCCTTTTCCTAACTATGTTGGGGTCAGGGTCAAGTCTGACCGGATGCAGTTTTTAACAACTTGTAAAGTGTAAAATAAAAACTTGTGTGGTGTCTTTGGTTTTTGTATTTTAGTTTTTTGCCACCGACTTCCAAAATTAGTTATTTTTCAGTTTGTAGTGTTTTTTTGGAAGTCGGTTGTTTTTTTTTTTGTAAAAAAGTTTTTTTGTCTGAAAAAATTGCATATTCATTCATAGGAAAATTATGTAACAATGAAATTATGACGGACCCAACGTAGTATCAAAACCTAATCAATCAAAAAGACTCAATGTAGCGATATTCATTTCCAAATTGGACCTCCAACCATCAGATGTAGTCAGTCAGGTATTTAAACTGGGGAGTTAAAATACCTGACATTTGTGAACCCGTAGTTCTGTATGGGGACAGTGTACTGTACAGAACTACGGATTCACAAATGTATGAAATAAGGCAAAGTTGTCAAATAACATGAACAACGGCGCTGCAACTTTGCCGGAATCTGTTATTAAATTTCTTGTCGAAGTACTCTTTATTGCGGCGAATACTTTCTCTTCGGCTACGGCTAACGTAAGCGGCCGCCATCTTTGTTGTTGATTTTTGGATGAGAAGGGTAAAATCGAACGGTAGGCAAAACCTATGACACATCGATGTTTATAACTCAAACTTCGCCTAGTCCTTTTCCCAGCTATATTAGAGTCGGCTGTTATTATGTAGCCACTTGCCTTTCAAAAGTACTCAGTTTAAAAAGGCATTATTTATTTACTTATTACATCATGGAAGACTTGCAGCTAAAAAAAAAACAAACAAAAAAGGAAACAATGGTCGACAGAATGCCATTATTTTCAAACAAATAGGAAACGAAAATAGTAACTTTGGACAATTTCGTTCTGAACAACAGGATTAGGTCAGCACTTCATACCAAGTATGCTACAACACTATTGACATTACTTTACCACACGAGTAAGGGTAGTGGCGAGTAATCAGACAAATTTTAACAAGATAAAATAATTCGTAATTTCAAAACTACCGCCTGCTGAGCTGCTAACCCTCATAGGGTTCCCTCTTTCTTACAATTCACTTACTGTTTCACGTCATTCATTTAATTTCATTGTTGCGATGTTACGATCCTGGTTAATGAACCTTACGCTATGGCTCTTTAAGTACAGGTTGCTCCAAGATGCTATTTTAGAAAATTGCAAATAAATAAAATAATTCATTCAAATGAAAACGAAAAACCGTATAAGCGTGTTAAATTAATGTCGCCATCAAAGCACCATGCTGCATAGTTACTTATAGTAAAACTCTTTTTGCAGAACGATAATTTTAGACCTACCTACCTACAAAAGTGTAGATCACTTTTCGTCAGAACGTTTCGAAAAGCAATCTTGCTCTAGACTTTACTCTAGACATTTTACTTAAATATAATTCATTAAGAACTAAATTACTGATGAGGTCAGCTTTGATTAAAGGAGTTAATTAATAACGGTTTGCTAATTAAGGCGTAGTCAAACTTGGGGCAGGACAGAGTTGTGAAACTGTTTTTATGGTTTACTTTTACTTCTGTAAAAAGTTTTAAAAGTATAATGTCAAAGGCACATAGGGGGCGTGGGTTGCGATAACTGCGCTGTAAAAAAAGTTTCGTTTACATTGTGCATAGAGAAGAGTGCTGTTGCTTTGAACAACAAAAAGCGGAGCTTGTGTTAAGCAAATATAACCCTAAATTACAAACACCACATTAATTCCTGTTCTAATCTTTCTCCAACACAAAATATACGTGAATCTGAAAGCAAAATGTTTTCAAACAAAGTTTTGAACTTTTCATTATTTTATAATTTATACCGTGCGAAGTTGTTGAGTTAAGTTATAAGCAAGGATTTAAGCCTTGTTTCGTTACTTTGTTTTTATATAATTATACGTGTGAAACAAATAAGCTGATATTAAGATTAATGTCTGGAAATTTGATTAATTACATTTTAAGGAAAGTATTTTAATAACAAAGACTGACATTCATAGAAACCTAACTGGAAGGTAGTGAAAATATAATTACCAATTATAAGCATAGTCTTTATTTATAATATGTTACTTTACCATAAAAGCACAGCAATAAATTTATGTGCACCAGACATAGACAAACTATTAAATGATTAGATTTGACAAATAATAATTAATATTGCCCCAGACTGAATTTCTGTGAGCAAACTAGCTATCTACTCGGAATGTATACGGCACGAGTTCGTACACAAACGGAAGTGCACTCTTTCTTACCCCACTATCTTAGTCTGATGGGACAGTGATAAAAACCCGGTACAAGACCAACGGCTAAACGTGCTTTCCGAGGCACGGAAGTATCACACTATCAGCTTCCAAATTGTTAACAAACCCGGAAAATTCCATGAGAAAAAACCTAATTCCACTTTGCCTGACCTGGGCACCTCAGGACCCACGCACAGTCGGGCATACCAGATATAGACTACAATAGGATCATCGTAGGGTAACCTAGTAGCCAGCCTTGCGGTATTCTATAGGATGCATTTTGGAGAGTGTGCGAGGGAATTACATGACTTTATACCGCCATCACCGTTCCATCATCGGACGACCCGTCGCACGGCGAGTATCCACCCTTACGTTGTTGACACCGCTACAATCCGGACAAAGCGTTTCGCCTCGTCTTTTATACCGCGTATATCGAAGGATTGGAACAATTTGCCTGTGGCGGTCTTAATTGAGTTTTAAAAATTCGCAATGAATGTGTCCAACATAGAAGAAGTGATGGGACTATGGAGCAATGATGTACCTACTTGCAGGCTGCATGAGAGTGCGTGATCCATCGCCACTCATTTGATGTCCATCGCGTATAGGATGGATGGAAAACAGCACATGAAGTTATTTTTTGCTCCATTGGTGTCATTACTATATGGCGATCTAATGTGAGGATAAATAAATACATAAATTGGCTTCACGGTTGTCATACGAACATCTACAATCGACACGAATAGCTAAAAGGCCACAAATGTGACACTCGCCATTGCTCACTATTATGATTGTAGATAAGTAGAGGTCAGAGACTGCGGTCACATTATTATTCTTCACACGTGTCTGGATAGACTGAAAGCCGACCCTGACATGGTTGGGGAGGAGCTAGCCGGTTAAGCCATAGAAAACGATAGAAGAAACCATCCAATATTTATCTTCCATCCCGCCAGTATAACTGTGACTAGAACGGAAATTAGCACTCTTTTAATTACTGAACTCCACTGCTAACTCAAGAAACAACTCGGCGTGATAATTAATTTTTTCTTCTATTTTTACTAATTTTGTGAAGTCGGTTAACTTGGTGGATGTAAGAATAATAGTCGATGTTTAGTTATCGAGGACAATGTTGGAATCTGGATGTAACTTAAACCACTAAATAATTGGAAAGTGAAATTACTTACCTAACTACAGATAAAAAGTATAAAGAATCGTATCATTCGTACTAGTATGGATTACTCTGAGCCCCTTTAGTAAGGTATTTCAGAAAGTCCTCCAGACCCAATCTCGGTCATGGCGACCACTCTCAGTGGATACCAGCCTTCGGCGTAGTAGATACATTGTTCAAGTGTATGCGCAGACACAGATGCACTTTCTCTTTCCTCGCTCTAATTATCTGATGGGACGGCAATCCGACAGGACTGGGAAGAGATTAGACGCAGGACCAACGGCTCGGCGTGCTTTCCTAGGCACGGGAGTCACACCGCCAGCGTTCAAACTCTGGGCTGTTAAAACCCCAATAACAGTTTTCCCAATCCGGGTATCGAATGCAGCACCCTAATTGCGTAACACACTATTAATCAGAATCAACATCATTTTGAAGCAAATTTCTAAATCCTTCATAAGTTCGAAAAATTTGTCTGCACAGCACGTAAATAACGCAATGAATGCAGATTGCGGTCCAAACGATACCAACTAATCTCAATCATTTGCCGAAAATGTGTTACGCAATTAGGCTGCAGGACCCAACGCTCAACAGTCGCGCTTACAACCTCGAGACAAACGGGGCAGTCGACAAAAAAAAAATACACAGGCCCAAGTTCCTAAATCATAGTCAGCCTAAATCATACTTGAACTAACGGTGAAGTGTCCTCTGTTCAAAGGCTATTCAGACGGTAGGAATAGTTGGTCCTCAAGACAATTTTTATGTTCCTTAGAACATATTTTTTTTTTTTTCGCCAGAATTAGTTTACTGACAGGGTTATATGAGTTCATATAATTAAATATAAGCTGTCACGCCCTTTATGCCTGGAGGTTTTCATTTTCGTAAATTAGTTACTTTACATGCCTTGTATTGTGTACAGGCAGATGTTTTCTAAATGAACAGACAGCCGTGCTGCTGGACAGTTTGTTGCGCCACTTCTTCTTCCCAGCGCGAAAGCATTAAGAAGCGGTGAAGAGTGGGCTGGCGTTTTTTGGGGGACTGTTATTTGTAATTTAAAAAGCTGACTGTCAGTCTCATTTGAATAAATAACTTTTGAGTGGAACTTCGATATTAAAAACAACAAAATTACCGACAACCAGAGTAACGTAACATCAAAAATCATAAATTTTTAACGAGAAAACACGTACGTGCTCTTATTATCATGCCTGAGAATAAAAAAAACTCATTTGGCTCGTATATAAAAGGCTCTCTTTCAAAACAAACATAACATTACGCCACCTATCTTCATATTTGTGACGTCACCGCTAAATAAAACGAGTTTATGGCTCATCAGGCTTTATGTTTCAAATTAACTCAAAACATAAAAAAGGTCCTAACGCTGAAGAAAATGGCGGAAGAGAAGTATTCAAGTCAGTGCGCAATAAAAAGATTTATCATGTGGCGCTCATAAAATCATGAGTAATGGAACTCATATCCTAATCGATTTTATATATGCAAAAGTAACTCTATCGGTCTATCTGTCTGTTACCATTCACAACATATTAACAAATTTGGATTAAATTAAGCGCACAGATAGGCCGTGTTACACTTATAAAGGTGAAGATAAACATTGTAATAAAACCGGCATAATTATCTTAAAACCAAAAATTTTAGAACATGTCATCCGCCAAACCGCTCGGCTCGTATAGCAGATTTATGGCCCACCCCCTCTCGCGGAGAGGAGGCCCGTGTCCCAGCGGTGGGAACTGTATACGCTGATGATAGACCGTGATTTAGGGATACGACTTTATCCTTGTAATTCGCTTCGTGAGATAATTTCATAATAAACATTGTTCTTAGCTCTTATTGATGACAAAGGCAAAGTCAATGTGTTGTGCAAGCTATTTTTTTATGTACAGACTATGGTCGAAGATTTTATTAAGGATACACGGTAATAGAGATCAACCTACCGTAATCATATCATAAAGAACATTCTACGTCTTACCCAATTTCCATTCTTAGCGATTATCACGATGTCAGTGTCCACGCAGTCAAAATCAACGATTAAATCCTTCCAGTACACTAATTGAGTAACACATATTACTCTCATTTTGAAGTATATCGCTAATCTATTGCTCCATATATTCGTAAAATGGGTCTGCTCACAAACGTAAATAACGCAATGAATGTTGTGAACTGTCAAAATAAAACCTATTGCTACCGATAGTGTGTTAGGCAATCACCCCGCAGGACTACATATCATATTTAGGAATCTTCATATAAAGTCTTTATTGAAAAAAATATTGCTGGAATTGTCAGATTATTTCATCGATTGTTGACAAATAAATAAAGTAAATAGGTACTGGTACATATTAAAGTGTGGTAACAACATAATATTTTGTAGAAATAATCGTATCTAAATTAACATATGAGCAGTTCATCAAAACCCTGCCCCTAGCTAAATCATAACAGAACTTTGTCTCACGATTTCAGGTAATTTCCTCTGGCAATGCTTTTACCAAGTTCAAATTACCTTATCTTCAAAATCAATCGAGTTTCAATCTAATTGAACAGCCTCAACGCGCTCATGTTGTAGAAAATGAAAACGAAATAAAACGTTCTCTTCCAAAGCCAAGATTATTATATAGCTACGTAGCCCCAGTAAAACTGTCTGGATATACGAGTAAACACACCTTCATACAACTTTTATTGCAAAACTGTGTAGATATACAAGTAAACACACATTCACACAACTTTTATAGCTCATCAAACTTTACACAGCCTGGACGTAAAGAGCATAAAATGTGTCTCGTACAGCATATTTTGGCTATAATTCTGTCATAAAGTCACCATTTCATTATACTTTGTACTTTTGGTAAACTCTAGAAGATGGTGCTACGACACACGTACGCACCACTAATTAGGTTTAAAAGTTGACAAGAGATATTGTGTTTAAAATGCTAAAAAATGTGCTAGCCGTAGTATGTGTGTCGTTTGCTAACTGAGTTTATTTGGGTCTGTCTCCTCAGAGTAGTCACTTAGGTAACACTGAACTCGTCTAATTTTAAAACGTAATTTATTTTAAAGTGTAAAATTATATATAAAAAAGAAAAGAAAGAAAATACGTTTATTTGCGGTAAACATGACGCAAAAAATTACAAAAATAAGAAATAGTTGAGGGAAACATGTGTCACATCCACACAAAACAGCTGTCGCTCAGCATTATGCCGCGACCCTATGCAAGACAGAGCCCCAGCGCTGGTTTTCAGCGACAACCGGCGTCGACGTAATGACGTCGCCCGGCGCAGCAAACAGTTGACAGTGAACCGGTTCAGTAAATAAAAATAAAAAAATTGCATAAGCAAAAGCTAATTTCATATGGTTAATGTTTTACTAGGGTTTGAGAAGGTGTGTGGATAAATTGAATTGCTTTATGAAGAGAACTACATTACCAAATAAAAAAAAAACTTTTTCTTTTATTGCAACATAAATGCCGATTATACGCGTAATTTCTCCTTCCTATATAAATTGATGCTCAAGCTCTGAGTAACATCTGTCACCTAATAGTTACAAAACAGTACCCAGCTTTGCTGAAACCACTCGTACATAATATTCATATTCATTTATTGCATTCCATATTGCCAAAAAGTTGTTACAAAGGGCTTAAAGCTAGGTATAAAATATGGACCCTGTAAGGGCACAGCAAAAGGTAATTAAAAATAATCACACTTAAATAATATGTAGAAATGATTATCAAAACAAATAGTGATATCAATAATAGTCATAATTATCATTCATTCAAATTAAAATAGGTAAGATAAAAATCGCAAAAATATTGTAGATTCTTCGTCCACAAATACATAATCAGCGTATAATGCTCCCACTGCTGGGACACAGGCGTCCTCTCTATTAGAGGGAGCGGGCAATTAAAATCCACGTGGGCCCAGTGCGGGTTAGTACGATGACAAATCTACAAAAACCGCGAAACATAACAGTCCATTATTTTAAATCAAAATAGTCTTTTCATTAGTCATATATCATATCTGACCGCATCACACCCACGCGACAATTATGTAACTTCGATAATCAATCTCGACTCCAGACGTGACTATCACCTCGTTCACCGTCTGGAACGCGTCCAACGCCGCCGTAAAAGAAGAATATAAAAAAAAAAATACAACAAAACTCTATGCTTACATTTTGAAGGGTTATGGCGTGTCAATTATCTGAAACAAAGTGTGAATAGAAACGCTGTCTGTTTCGTTTCTTTAGTTTTTTTTTTTCGAAGTTAGTCGGGTAATGCTACTAAGGAATTTCCATCGAAATGTTTACGTATTAAACTCACGTGATTCCTGATGTTTTTTTTTAATAGTTTGACGTCCGTTCAACAAATTGCCCAACATTGTTGTGCAAAATAGGTTTGTGAATGAGTTCGTATAGCTAGAAATACATTGGCGATGATTTGAACACGTTTCCGAATGAATTATCCAATACTAGCTTCTGCCCGCAGCTTCGCCCGCATAGATTTCGGAATTTATCTCACGGGAATGTGTTACGTCGACAAAAAGTAGCTTATGTCCTAAAA
>VKGM01010766.1:15273-25492 GCA_007844875.1 Busseola fusca | reverse complement strand
GAAATAATATAGTTCCTAAACCATATATTGAAGTCTAGTCATTCTTTATTCATAATTAATTTAAAGAGTCTCTCATTGAGTATGTTCTTAAAATCGAGGGCAAACCAAGTATTGCTACAGCAGTGTATCAGCATCAAAATTAACATATAAATGTTTTATCTCATCGCTATAGGCATTATCTTCCCATCACGATCTGCCACCCACAATACAGTTAAGAATCTTGACATTTTGTCGAGTTCAAAGGAAACGATATTAAAAACAATTTGCATAATAGGCGGGCAATATCTGCTCAATATACTCACGTCTAATAGTGCATTGAGGTTTAAATATATCCTGGTATAGACAAAAAACAAAAGCGAAAACTTTTTTGTTCTTTTGTCTGGGGATAAGAATTTGAAATAACTTTTTTTTGAATATAGATTGTTAGAATTATGTACAAAAAATTAAAAAAAAAAAAACATAATTTAAATAATCGATTTAAATTGTGCACTGGCCGAAAATAAATAAAAAGCTGTTTGGGTGTATTTGATTTATTGGTAGTATGCGAATTCCGCTCATGACATTACGAACGCAATTGTTCAAGGTACCGATTTAAATAGAGCAGGAAGTTATTACAAGTAACCGCTAGGCGCTAAGTGGCCATAAATTCACTTTTTATAAAACAAATTAGATCAATTTAATTGTTTAAACCACAAACAGACAATGTCAAGGAGGTATGTGCCCTTGATATATAATGTTGCAGTTATATATGTACGATTTTATGGAAAATGTCATCTAACTCAACAAAATGCCAAGGTAGGTTGCTTGTTACGAGACAAGAACTACATTATAGAGGTAACTAAATAAATATGTTTCTAGGCGGGCGGACGTGTTTCTTCCTCACTGACAAATCATTGATGATATACTGTACCTACTGTTTATGTAAATTTGTGTACTTGGTATACTGTTATGTTCACAAAAATAAAATAAAACCATCGCTGCAATTCTTGCTGCAATTCTTGCTGCAATTTTGTGCTGGTAGACATTCTGGGAGGCATCATTAGCAACTGATTTTACAAACGTCCTTCCCATGGCCGTAGTCAAATGAACAGTACTATTAGCAGTTCTCGACTAGAACACTGCTACATTTATTACTGCAACAGCTATTACGCAAAACAAAAGAATTATGTGTGCTTAGATTAGAACACTTGAATAACCTTTCCTTCAGAAAAAACCACAATGTGGACCTTGAGACATTTTCAAGTATCGAATGTTGCAACGTAGAGGCATATTTTAGAGTAGTTGTGCATAAAAAAAGTGAAAAGGCGGCTATTATTACGATACCGAGGCCGTACACCGTGACAACTAAAGTAACGTGTAGGTACAAGCGATGAGTGGGGGGCGATAATATCATACCTCACGATAATACCATAATAAATGCTCTATTTTTTTTCAGAAAGTGCAGATAGTGGCACACTGTGTACTTCATGTGAGGAAACCTTTGTTCCATTGGCACAGTGCTCTTGAAGCAAAAAGAATGAATGTGTGTTGCATATGACTTGATTTGTTACCTGATGTTAATGCAAGTAAAGGTTTTATTTTACTTTGGCTGTCTGCACTCCGCTGTGTTAGTATATAATCTGTAATAACGTTATAAAACGGCATATAGTCTTATTTGATTTATGCCTATGACCAAAAATATATTAGCTATGGTTCACAAGCATCCTTTGTCGTGTGGCCAAAATTGAAATTAAAGCAGCAATTTTCTTTTTTAATACTATGTTACAAACAATTATCAAAAATGTTAAGCAACAGCGCCCTCCTGTCAATGTCAGTTAAGCGCCAAAAGATCGATATAGTACTTTATCTAGTGTTACAAGTGCTAAACAAAGCATTATTGCAATTTAGTAAAAACTACTTTGTCATAAGTTTATGTCTTGCACAGTTTTCAAAAACACGGACGCGGAAAGTAACGTCATGTCGCAACGAAGTGCAATGATCGACTAAAGCCACGCAGCTTTGTGTAAGTGCCATGTATAATTTACATTTTATACCCTATATGAGAAATCATGACAACGTTTATGTTCTAAACTCAACCGAATGACGGGTAATTGTGTTTAATATTAAATGTAGCAGGTTTATGGCAAAAGAAAATGGAGAATTTTGTAACCTTTTGCACAATTCTAACCCCTAAAAATATGCGCATAAAGCTGTATAAACGCACTGTGAATTTAAAATAAACGCAAACCCAGAGAGAGTAAAATCAAAAGTTACCATTAGCCAGTTTTGTATTGTTACAGATAAAATATGCGAACAAAGAACTAAAGATGCAGACACATTAAGATAAATCCTGAATAAAAATGCTGACTCTTTATTTTACTATACAGAAACCAGATAAACTAATGTGAAAACAATGTCTATGTAAACATTTTACCGATAGAGCACGGAATCTCTGGAATGAAAAATAAAGAAAGAGTTTCACTTTTATTTTCATTAAAAAAGTATCATTGGAATTTTTAAATAGGCGCCAAACAAAGAATTAATTGATTCGAAATTCCATTACAAAAACAGATATCTAAAAACATTAACAAAAAATTTTGGGCGTGTTCTGACATTATTAGAGTAACATCGCTTGGGGCAATGTTGCCACATACAACTGCGTTCAAAACTATTAATATTGCGGCAATAAACTGAACGGGCATGAATTACTCTTAACGAGAACATTAGCGATAAATCGTTCACAATTATTGTATAAGAAGTAATTATACTTTCTTGCCACGTGAAGGATATAAAAACATGTTTGGAAACTTATCCACAATGCAGCAAAAGAAGAATTGAACTTAGCTATACACAAATCCCATTGGGCCCGCGTGGTGGATTATGACTCTCCCACAGAGAGGCCTATGTCTCAGTAGTGGGAGCATTGTGGACTGGTTATACTAGATACTCAGTACCTATAACGCACTTGAACCAAAATTAAGATATTTTACTGTTTAAGTTACCAATGTCGAATTTGAATTTCTTGTAATAATAGATGATACTAAGTTATCACGTTCAACATAATTTTCGTTGTCGTATCACTATAAAATCACAGTTCTGTCCAACAGAACGATTGTTAAGTAATCGATGTATTTAATCATTGAATCGAGTTATCTCATTCTGTTTTTAATTGAGTGTCCGACTGACTCAGGGCAGCGATTTATAATCGAATAATCGATATGCTATGAAGTTAATTGGATCATGTATCATAAGATTAGCTGCAGATAGGAATTCATTTGTAGTATTTTCAAAATATTGATAAAATATGAAATATCGACTGTCAAAATGAATTGGATTGCATGAGACATTCAGAAATCTCGCCCACGTGACTGTTACTGTTAATAATGAATTTATTGTTAGTGAGAGGTCCAAGGCTGATTTTGACGTATCATTATATATATTGTGCAGGCGAACCACGAATGGGCAGTTTGGCGAAGTGATATAGGTTGCAGATAGGAGTTAAAGCTAAAAGGTCAACGCGCTACAAAGGGCACGCGATCACGATTTTAATGTATTGTTCATGTGTTCAGATCATAAAATTTCTGCTCTTGCCTAATACTAGAGCAAACTAGTCATAATTGCAGCAATGTCTTAAAGTAACGAGGCACTGACCTCTGACTTCGATCTAGTATTAGATGCTCAAAAAAATGATTTAAACTTTATAGAGCATTGATCTCAAAAGTTTCTTTGAAATGTTTTGATGTCAATTTTGACATCAATCGATATAAACAACCTCGACTCACGTCTTTGTTGTTCAATCGAGTACCATCTCTATAGTTACCCATTTACATGTTTAGAGAACATAAATCGCTTTGGAAACATCCAACACTGTTTCCTTCAGCATTTTATTTGCATTAACTATGTACATTAGCATCAAGATTATAGATATCATAAATCATTCAATACAATCACGTTGTCCATGCTCGCCTACTCATCCTAGGAGTTGGTTCACCCACCTATTGACTATCCTGGTCCATTTACCTCCCACGTAGTCACATATATCCTGCCGTCATGTTTTCTCTGCCCGGCTCTGAAGGTGTTGCACGCTGTGAAAATCTTATACAACTAGTTAACATAGATGGCGGGGTGATCACACATTCATTCTTCTTGATGTATGACTTTGTTGTGCTCAACATAATTCAAGCATTGTTTGTGAAAACATATTTCATTCATACTTGAGAGTTTCCTGCGCAGATAATAATTCTTCCTATTGTTTGACAATTCTTTAGCAATTTATTTCCGAGAAACTAGTAGACATTGAAGTAATGCATTTGCTATGAAACAGTCAGCTCGTTTATAGGTGTTGCTTATTTTTTTTTTTTTTGACATCTTTAAATAGATGGGGTTTTTGTTTTGAATCAAGTGCAATTTAAACCTGTTTTTGAGCATTCGTAATCACAGTGGGTGTATGTAAATGCATTCAACATGCTACAGAATGCAAATATGCTCGCAACACTTGGCGATATTCGACGTTTTACCGCCCACAGTTATCCTGTAGTTATCGCTTAATAGTGTCGAGTTTCTTTTGTGATTTCACAAACATGGAAACGCAATTGCGGTAGGATAGGAAGAAAACGCTTAAGAATGTCGGAGTCAACGATCTTGGGACGTCGGATCCGAGTTTAATTAGAACATCGAGTGTACTATTTAAAATGGTTGGATAATATTTCAACACGTTACATTGCAATGTGCAGATTAATCGCCTATTGCCCGAGAGTTTCCCACACAACTAGACATTATTATGGATCTCATGCTTCTATGGTTCGTCCACGGCGAATTATTATGGATTTATTACAGTTTGCAACACTTTGTAGCCACGATCAGGGGATCTGCTGATTGATTAATAAGCTGATTCGAGTATAGAGCCGGTCGTTGCGACAACTGGGTCGATTTCGTTGTTCGCTAATTCTAGAGTTGGTTGCGTTTTGCCAACGATTTTGCCATGGTTTAGCTAACCATTAGGGTGGGCGTATGTCTACTTTGCATCCGTCGTTTGTACTTTGCAACTGTATAATGTAATTACGGACTGACTTATCCCCTTACGGTTTTCGTTGCACACAATCATATAAAATGGTCCGTCCAAAACTAGGAACCAAATTAACATAAGGAAGTTTTTTTTTATTTATTCAGAGAATGATCGGAATACAATATTTTTTGCGTCACATTAAGTAATGACTTGACAAAAAACTGTCCTGTAACCAGTATTGAAGGTCGTCGATCTCAAATACGGACTTCGAATTTGCATACAAATTTATTGAGGCGTAAGTAATTTTGCTTGAGGCAAACATGTTATCCTGAACAGATTGTTAGGCTAAATAAAATTGTTTGGTCATCAATATAACACTAATATAAGATTGATAAACATCGAAATTGTAACGTGATTGAACACTAAGCCTTAGGGTGCTTGAGGCAGCGCGTGCGCGGATCACGGCCCGAATGTTGACGGTCATGTGTCGACACTAGGACACTAACTGACGACGGTTTGAATCTTATATCTAAAACCTTAAGTAGGTTTATTGTCTGACAACTTTTCGGATTAGCTACTTGTGGGAAACTCAAGCATTTGTTCGACTATTACTATTGTTCGCAGATTGTATGTAGTTGTTTTAAACACAAGGTTGTCTTGCAAAACGTATAGTATGGTGGCGGCTTATCTAGATAACGTGTGCTATTACCTTTAGAGGATAATTATTATATTGTTTGGTTATTTCTACTTGTGTCTTTGGTATTATATGCAGATTTGGATATAATGTGGCTATGGAATAGTTCTGTGGGTGGAAGGTGCGCGCCATTGAGTTGCAAACTTGATTTGGAGTGAGACTGTACTTAGGCGCCGGCGCTTGGGGCTGGCTAACCATATTGTATGAACCATATTTATAACATAATAGCGAGCGACAATATTGGTGGGGACGTCAAAATTACAATTATTTGAAGTATATGTAATAAATTATGTTTTATTAAATAAATAATACTTATATTCATATCGTGATTACAAAGCACTAGTATTACTAGTTGTTTTTCATTCACGTCGTATTATTGTCCCGAAATGGTATAAATAAGTCATTTTGATCATAATCGAAACCATAATTAGAATTTTTAAACAAAATTTAACAGAAAATTTATACTAAAAAGCTCTTATGTCTAATTTTTCAAATAATATCCATCCTACCGTTACCTATCTTTTGTTTGTGTATTTCATCGGCTTAAATTGCGGAACTGTTTTTGTGGAATTAAGACAGTTTAGGAAAATAGGAATTTTGCTTATTACATAATAAACGTAACACTTTTTAATTTTATGTCATAAAGAGTCTGTATCGAGAGCACTCAGCACCATAAAAAATGACATAAGTTAACAAGCTTAACAATGCGTTTGAAGCCATTAAACGATGAAAGTATACCATACTTTATGAGCTGTTATTGCGTTGTAGATTTATGTGACTTCACACCATCTGTGAGTAATGGTGGCTACGGTATTAGAGCGTAAATACTTTTGTGTGGAATAGAGCATGACTTATGGTTATTATTGAATAAAGAGGTTTCATTTGAGCGTAAAGGTATCGCGAGGATAAAAAATAAACCATAACTGGATGAAGTTTAATTCTGCCATGCCTCTTTCATGTCTAGAAATAAAAGGCATAAGCATGGGTATTATAACACTTATGCAGATATTCTGTATAAGTGTACAAGTATTACAATAGTTGTAGTAAACAAGGACTATTTGTTCACCTAAAGACATGCAATTCAATTGAAATAATGAAGTTGAAAATTGACCAAGAACCAGACAAAGAAAAAAAGAAGCTTTGCAAGCCTTAACTACTTAATATCTTTATCCATACGCGAGATTCACTGTCTGTTCCAAATCCCACGTAATTCGTGATACAATGAGAACGTGACAAAATTGACTGCGATTTAGATAAAAGCTTTTAACTCACGGTTCCTTTACACAACGCTGATAATATCATCGTCATGTGAATTTAAATAAATATAAGTTATGAAAATGTATCTATTTAACCTAGGAGCTGCTGCTAATATTTGAGTGAACCATGAAACCTATTTCTTGGTTGAGTTTATTGACCGCATGTCCTAAACTTAATGACGATCGGACGATTGTAAAAAAGGAAACATCTAACGATAGAAGTTGTTTGGTAAGTTTCAAAAACATAAGCATAGAGAAGTTGTATCACAAACTTCTTTATTAGGATAGAAAAGTTTGTGATACTTACGAAACAACTCCTATCGTTTGATGTTTCCCTTTTCACAATCGTCCAATCATCATTAAGCTTAGGACATGCGGTCAATAAACTCAGCCCATTACAGTCTATTGTAGGTCTATTATAGGCTTCTCCCAGGTTGGGCCACAAAAGTCCTCCGCTTTTCGCATCCAGTCTGTCCAAGTTATCTTTTTTAGGTCGTTGGTTCTTCTAGCTGGAGAGAGTTCCACAAGACGCTAGCCGTTACGTGGTCATGACTCTAGAACTCGTCTGCTACATCAGTCCTTCGAGAAACATGGCCAGCCCACTGCCATATTGTTAATGCCTTTAATACTGTTCAAAACAGGTTTTAATTTTCCCTGTAAAAATTAAATTAATTCATGTTAATTGAAATGCTTGCCCGAAAAGCCCTAAAATAAAATTGGGAACTCAAAACCTTCAGTAAAATTTTTGGCTTTAATTTCCTTTTGCCAAGTTAGACCACTGTGCGAAACAGTGTTCAATGTACTGTGCAAAGTTTCGCTAATTACCAACAAATTACCAACTGATGTAAGACTATGTAACGTTATTATGTTAGCCTCGCTAACTTCTAACGTTACACAGCATCAATTGCCAATATGTTTTCCACCATTATACTTTAAGAACGAGGAGAAAAAACAAACAATCCCTATTGTTACGGTAATTTCATATTACACAATTGAATGTGCTATAAAGCAGCTGACGATTCAGACTTTTGCACATTATCGAAATCAATTAGGTACTACGAATGGCGTAGATCTGATAAGGGGATCACTGCGTGGAGATAGTGGGATAAGGAATTCGGTTGCAAGTGTACGGTGCATGAGCTTGCAAGGATAGTGAAGCAACTGCATAAATACTTTAGTGCAGGGATAGGTATGGCATCGATAAAGTTTATAATAATTAGTAGTTTCGTCACAAAAACACCTAAGGGAGTTTTAGTTAAGATGATATTATTATAAAAAAAAAATTCACGCAAAACCTTTTGTTTGATTCTTAATTCACAATAATCTGTTATTTTGTCGCCAAAGACTACTAAGACAGCCAACTGATGTCACTGGAAAATTATGAGAATTGATAATACACATGTTCGCTTGAAGAGTATTCCTTATCAGAAATAAAAAGGTCAAATAGTCCTCAATAAAGAAAGCTGTAATTAAAACATTGACAAGATCTTAAATACAGACAGAAGAACTGAAAGATATATCGGTAGGTACAATGTAGATCATCGATACTTTTTCGAACCTCTACTTTAGTGCTAAGTACGGCCATTAAGGCTCGCGTCGGTGGTTTCTGCTTATTATTCCGATTAGTATGCGGTTATCTTAAACTGTATCGACGACGGTCTCGTTACTTGTGCTATTGCAGCCGCTTGCGACAATTGTTTCATATCACTTTCAAAGCGTTCCAAAGACAATGTAACGGCTATGCGTGTTGCATTCGATATACCTTGCGATATGCTATTATTTTGATCGATAGTCAATTGTGGTCGTTTATGCGTAATTTAGTCTAATTTGTGATCAATGTATTCAATTATAATAATAGATTTATCGGTTGCGTTAGGTTATTATTGTTTTGAAATATATCTGTGACATATTTCTATATTTTTTAAATCGGAACAGAAATTGCATTTCGCAAAAAGGAACTCGACAAGCTCGAATGGGCACTCATTTTGCATGTAACGAACGGATAATATACTTGCATACTATCATTTGCAATATTCCGAATTCCACAACTAAATTCCATTTTCTAATTTCAGAATGCTTC
Source organism: Busseola fusca (assembly GCA_007844875.1). Lineage (NCBI taxonomy): Eukaryota > Metazoa > Arthropoda > Insecta > Lepidoptera > Noctuidae > Busseola > Busseola fusca. The sequence continues at coordinate 16,478 of VKGM01010766.1, read as the reverse complement.
GGCGCTCACTCAGACCGGTCGCGGTCCCGATCCGGCCCGGTCCGAAGCGTACCTGTAGCAGCCGACATCAAGCGTGACATCGACTTCGACTGTCCCGAAGAGTTTGGTTATTACCCCCACCCCACCGACTGCACATTGTACTACGTCTGCGTGTTTGGCGGCGCACTACTCGAGTCATGCACTGGTGGCCTTATGTACAGGTGAGGACATGTCATCATTATTACTATTAGCCTAAAGTAGATACTGCTTTGTACTGGCTTCTCAATAGCCAGTTTTGAAGCCACGGTCATTACGCTTCACAGACGGCCTGATGAGCACGGGTTATAGTTGTAACTGGCAGAAAGACTTTGCTGCCTATTTAATCTTTCAGCTTCACTGTTAACTCACATATGTCATAAAGATGCTACTCTTAGCTTGAAAATCATAAACAAAGCAACATGTCCAATATAACATACAACTATCCCCTTTCCATTTCTAGTAGAACTACATTTTATACCTGCAAGTTCATGCCATGTTATAAATGGCTCGAAGTTTTCTATACTAGATACTATTTCTTGCATGATATCAGATTCTAATGAAAAAATACCATTCAAATTACAAACATATGCGTGGCAATATTAACATTATTCATATAGAGAGATACGCTGTCGGGTTATATGGGAACATCTTGTTAAGCGTGAGAAATTCACATCGAAAAGTTTATTTTTAATGAATATAATGAGTACAACGCAAACAATATTGAAATCGTTGTGTAGCATGACTTTGAGCTTGTTGGAAACTTAAAAGAACACCAATGACCTAAAAGCCTCAATGATTCATGCTTTGATTTGATTTCAACAAATCAACTGTCCGTTCTGTTACTAGAGTTGTAATCTACTCTTGTGACGTTGATTTGTTGGAATGAAGTTGTGTCATGAACTGAGAATGACATGATAGATATGAATTAAATTGTTGCTCTGTAAATATTAAAAGACGATGCAGCATAATATTCCAGCGCTGTAGGTATAGGTATTATACTTCTGATAAGTGAATTTCGATCGTCACTTTTTTCTAAATATCTTTTAAATGTTTTCTAGCCACGAGCTCCAAACGTGTGATTGGCCGCGCAACGTAGGCTGTGACGGCACCAGCGCGGTTGGCGGTGAAGAGCTGGAACGAATAAGCGAAAGAGACCCACCCCCTCGCCCACCACCACGCCGCACACC
>VKGM01010735.1:0-18869 GCA_007844875.1 Busseola fusca | reverse complement strand
CGAAACTGCTCAGACCCGTCCTCCGTACGGCTTCACCAGACATCATGCCGGAACACGACGGATCGCTTGGTGGCATGGCTTTGTCTGGTGGGTGGTAACATCTAAGCCGGCAGCCGAAGATGTGGCCTACCACCGTTATTACTGCTCGTTTAGCACTACCCAGGGGACACGTGTAGGGTGGTCATAATAAAATAAGTAGATCCTACTGACGCAAGCAGTTCATCTCCCAAAATTTGGTTAATAAACAATTACTTATTATTATTGCGAATGCGCTTGCTCCCGTTCTATGCAAACGCGTGTCTACGTGTGCGTGTGTATTCGTTTGTGGTATTGAACTGACCTTCTGTACCTATCTATTCTATGGCTTCCAGCTCTCTACAAGGAAAAACAAACAAAGGGAGGAAAGCTCCATAACAGCTATCAAGCGAGCCGACTCAGTAAATATTTACATGATAACTTTAAGAAATGGTTCTTAAAAAGTCATGGGAATTTGTTTTGTATATCGAAATGTGATGGGTTAATTTGACTATAGACTGTCACGATTATGTTGCGAGATGGTATTATTTGGCACAGATTTATTGTAGCTTTCCGACATAATTAATTGTGTTTTATCGTTTCAGAAGTAGTTTTAGGAGCAGGACTTTCCTATATGACTACTCTGAGAAGAAAGGATGAAGCAAACTCAGAGGTGACAGTCTCTTTTAATCTCCAGACATAATCTTGGCCAGATCACGTGAAGATCATATTTTAGATTCATGCCTGAAATTGTCTTTTGAGGAAAGAACCACAAGATTGAGTGGACTGTCCAACTACCCTGTTAAACATCTGTATCAAGTGTCAATTGTTTTCTAGCAAAGATTCATGCATTTAATATTTGCTCTTTAAGAAGAAAAGTGTTAAATGCGACATGATTCCATTTTTTTTTTTTTGTTATTATCACCTTAAAGTGCGTTTGGGGCAAAACCATATCGCGATTTTATTTGAAACATACGTGAGGGAGCCATATATGAGTAAAATTAAAGTGAGAACTGAGCGTTGGAAACCCGCAGTATTGATTTGATGAGTTCCTTTATTGTATACGATTTAGGTATTTGGGCAAGACACGAGGCAAATCCATAACATTGCTAAGGATATTTGTTTTTAATTAAGAATAAAAAAAATGTAATATCTGTAGATTTAAGAAAAAAATGTAAATTATTAAAAAACTAAACATAGCCCATTAAATGATTGCCTTAGCGTCCCGATTTTACCCTTCTCTCCATACCAACATTTTTATTTTTTGTTGTGTGTGAAATCTTCAAATGTCCTCTCCCGCTCTGGGTGGAAGGCCGTGTCAGACTTTTACTGACTAAAACCCACCCGTGTTCCTGCACTTGCCTGTGCGCCAGGGGCCACGGTATCTCTATCGAATAACCCGCGACCCATGCCAACATATCTTACAGCAAGACTTTAGTGGGTACCTATTATAGGTACTATTACAATAAAAACAAAAGTAAAAAAAGTCACGTTGAAAATATTTAGGATTAAAGAGATAAGGATTTAAGAGCTTAATGCTTACATTAAGCTCTTAAATCCTTAATATTTATGGGACTTTTCAGCGTTTGAAAAATTCCGAATGTTAAATAAACTGTGAAATATGTATTTCGTGAAACTAGTTCTATTCCAAAGCGTAAGCTAAACGTTATGTAAGTTAACGTAACGTTAGTCAAATGTTTAATGTTCAGTTGAGATTCGAGCGCTTTATGCTGAATTTGTTCGTTGGGTAAGGAACAGGAAAATGGTCACAGATTACTAGTATAGTCCAGCACATATAGATATATGTGCTGGACTGTTGCTCCACTTACCGTATACGGTTGGCGACAAGCAGCTCGGCGATATCGCGCCCAAGTCGCGAGTAGGCCGACTCGACGATCACCAGCACCTTCGCGTCGATGCGTAGACGCGCGTCCGACCGATGGTCGCGAGCCGCCTGTTGCTGCGACGCGAGCAACGAGCATTGCGACAGCGGTCGCGGTACGCGGTCGCGCCACACAAGACTGGAAACAACCTTCCATTTTAATCAATCACGGGAGGATTTCTTTTCAGACAATCCTTAACAATAATAAAGAAAACAGTCGTTAAGATTATCATAGTGAATGAAGAAAACAATCATTGTTGATTCAGCCTATACCTCAAGTGCCCACTGCTGGGACACAGGTTTCCTCTCTGTGAGAAGATAATCCACCATTCGGGACTAGTGCGGGTTGGCAGCTGTCACATATCTCCGATTTTATGGTCCTAAGACATGCCGGTTTCCTCACGATGTTTTCCATTTCCGTTCTTAGAGCAGCGGTAGTTTTTATTTAAATTTGTAATAAAAAAAATATATATATATTTATAAACTAGTGCTTGACTGCGATTCCGCCTGATGGTCGTACGCTTCACCACTGAGTCCAAAGCTGCTAGATGGAATTTTGCAGCACCAGCCCATAATATGTGGCTGCAGTACTCCACAAACTAACTAACCTGTATTTTGGATAACATTAGAGGCTGTCCCGGTGTAAAGTACCGCAGGTCCTTTGCAAGAACGTCAGGTTTTCTAGCCATCTTAGCTATGGACTCAATGAACCGCCCAAAGTTTAGGTTTCAGCAAATATCAACTCCCAAAAGCTGTCGGTGCACTCCAAGGATACATTCCGTAAAGCAGGAGCCAAGGTGAACGGGTTCGTTTTGGTGATGAACAGACAAGCATATGTTTAGGCGGCGTTGAAGTCCACAAGAGTGCCTTCGCCCCATTTGGAAACTTCCTGAATTGCGACATTCGTACGCTATACCATAGCTCTAGAATATCAATACTACTAATGATTTTTTAAACGATGTTTGTTTACACAGAAATAATATCGGTGCTATCAAGCAAAAATTTTGTTATTAAAAAAAATAACAAAAGATTAACTAACCGGAAGTGGGGAACGGTAAAGACGTGATTCAAAAACGATCAGATTTTCTCAGGAATCAGCCGTGTCATAACACCATAAAATGTAATCATCATTTAGGTACAAACTGTTTAAGAGATAGCGAGGCTGAAGTGCTTGTTCTTATCGAAGCCATGTAAACTGTATAAAGCTATAGTAAAAGTGCGCAGCACTGCACACCCCCAAGCTATTTCAAGTTAAACAAATATCAACTCTATTAGAATTACAATTAAGTTGATTTCAGAATGACTAGCACTATTAAAAAAAAAATAAAAATATGCGAAGTTGTAGTGTAAACTAAACTTCATTGTGTAGGAATTAAAGTGATTTATTGCATTCATTCATCTTTGTTTACATTTTTGGCGAATAAATCACGAATGCAGGATAGGTATTGTGTGCTCTAGTCGCTGTGTATCGTGTTACCATATCGTGACTATCTAAATAAAGCTAAATGGACTTTCCTTGTAGTATGTATTTATATTATGATGATTCCCTATTTCGTCTCCACATAGTGTATTTTCCTGTTCTTGAAAAATATGGAGTACATCCATATAATAACAAAACTCTTGTGTTATATCGTGGCACGAGTTTCGGTATAAAAAGCAAAAAGTATTCATGAAAAAAGTTCTATTAAAAAAGTCAATAATCAATTACTTTCCCGCACCTGAACAAATGAGCCGGCAATTAAAACCAAAGTTACACCATTTGCCTACTAAGTCACCCCCGAAATAAATTTTACAAGAAAATCAATCAAAGACTGCCAAACTTAAAGCTGCGTTCCAAGTAGGAGCCACATCAAAGCGCCATTAAGCTTTATCTCAATAGCGAAAAATAAATAAGGGCAGGAATTTGTGGAAATATTTTATCCGTAGACGGCAGTGGTTCTGTGGCCTTTTTGCTTTAATGAAAGCCACGCCTGAATCAACCGAGAGGAAACTTTAACGACGAAGTTTACATGACATAGGTACCTACCTACCGATTTCATATTTTTATTTCAATCAGCCTGTTACTTTCCAGCTGCTGCGACACAAGCAGGTGAGAGTAAGAGGAGGTATGCAAGTGAGGAGTTGGCCAAAATCCACCACGCGGGCCCAGTACGGGTTGGTAGATGTCAAATATCTTCGAATTTTTGGTTCTAGGACATGCCTGTTTCCTGACGATCTTTTCCTTCACCATTTTGTAGGCAGTGGTGATGAAATTAAAAACTCATAGTAAAGTGCTTGGCTGGGTTCGAACTCCGACTTAGAACTCATAATTTGGGGCCGATGATTGAGCAAAAATAATAACCATTATTTACCACAAAAAATGCATTAAGCTGCAATAAACTAGCCAATTAGTCCTGATTAGCATCAATGTGGTTAGATTTGCATTTAAATTAGAAAGCTGAAAATTATGACGATAAATTCGATAACCGGTTAATAGTATATAAACGTTTATAAAACACTACGCCTTTAAATCAGCGAGTTGGCGGCCCGTTAGCGAAGCAGCTTCCATTAATTAGCCAGAACACAAGTTTTGCTATAAATCCAACTGAGTCGGCGAAACTTGCCGCCCCTGCCGCTCATCTCGGGCGATGTAATTTTAAGCCGATAAAATAAAATATTATGGGTCCTAGCTACACGCCATCTGCCCTAATTACATAAAATCACGTTATAAATTACTCTGAAATATTCGCCTCCTCGTCCTAATTTAGCTGCGAAAAGCTGCCAAACAAAGGGCGACAAGGACGCTCCGCACAAAGTAAAACGTCTTTAATACTTCCGCGAAGCAATTTCCTTTAGGTATTAAATGCCAATTTGATGCATAATGAATTCTGGTATTGAAATAAAAAATAAACATTGTAAAGTGAACGAGTTCGATGTTTCTAGTCACATGTTTGTGTCACTTGAATTTGTTCTCGGGCGACCGGATAAATACCCGGAAAATGGGAGTTTTCTGTACGGTAAGTGTATTTTCACAACATGAGAATAACAATAGGACGAGTTTATGCAAATACGTTTCCGTAAAATCTTGAGAGATATAAAACGAAAATGTCTCCTGCATGTGAAAGGGGTTTTAGAAGTGACCCTTTTAAAAATGAAAGTGAATAGTAGGTAAGAATTTTATGCACATGAAGAGTAGGGAATATTTTATGGCCATAATGAAAACACTATCGAAACAATAAAGAGACACAAAATACCACTTAGCTCCTAACTAATCTCAATAAATAACACTGTGACAACGACGAGCTGTCCGAATGCGATAATTTCATATTATTAATTCGTGTCGGTTTCGTGTTTGCTCCCGATAGGAAGCAAATTGGATTTTATGCGAATGACGCATATTTTCAACTAGATTAATTAATTAAATTCGGACGCGTTTCACTTAAATTTTAATGAATATACTCGTATATAATGAGCAAAGTTAACCATTCGATTGGATAAACTGTGTAAAAAGATTAACCACATCGGTGAGAACCCCAATGCAATCCTATTGGAAAGAATCGTCGAAACAATAAATCATTGGTTAAATCATTAGAGTCTAAGTATCGTAGCGTGCATTGAGTGATTTGTATTAACCAATAAACACAATACACTTTCGCTTTCGTATTTACGTTGTTCATTAATAAAACTAATTTGATGCGCTTCAGTAAAGACGAATATAAAACGTGAACATACTGAACATAGGCTATTGACTTACCTAGTGAGAGGTACTGTGACGTAATATGTATAGAAGAATATGGTGAGGACGGATAGCAGCATAACGCCGGCGACACACTTCCTCACATTGACGTGGCTTGCCAGCCAGAAGCAGCATCTCGGCGCTGACGTTTTGTGCGAATGTGCAAACTCAGCTCCACCGCTCTCCAAAAGAGGCGCGCGCGCACCTCGACTTTCGCCCGCCATCCTTAACATTTATACACCACTATATTTACACACAAAAGTAACACTTAGGCCTCTAAGGATTTCACTATACAATGTTTCTATCTGGGAACCCTAACGGCTGCGTTTGTCCTTGGTGGTGACGTTTTCTGTCGCCACTTGCCGTGTTTCCACATTTCATAGTGCCGCGGAAGTGTATGGAATTGCGCGTGCGCGGGGAGGTTGGATGCGCGTACGCCGCGATTGACGGCCATCTCGAGCCGACAAACGCGTCCGTTCCCGGTTTAAAATGGCCGCCGACGCATAATGGCGGGTTGTGCTCATCACGCCGACGTCGTGCGCTCCTTGGGATAGAGCTCACGGCATCCGTCTCCACGACAACTCGGGATCTGCTACGCCTCGGCTCATCGGTGATATCTGTAACAATAGAATTACCAACTGAAATGATATGCGTGCGACTTCAACTCCTATATTTTCGCCCTTTGTAAATATTTTAACTCAGGTCAAACCTCGAGTTGGCTTAACGCACTACCCAAGGAGTTTTAAAAGAATAATAGACCAACTTATACTGGTTTTATCACTGACGTGTTAGGTAATAGGTAATACGAGCTGGTGTCCGCAACTCCACGACAATGCACGTATTTTGCGTACTGTCGTGTTAGCTACTGAATGAAGTCACAATCCGCCGTACACAATCAAAAGAACATCTCGCTGACAAAGCTTACAACCTAAAAGAATATATATAATACTATCATAGCAGATGACAATTTACTTAATTGGGTCTTAGTTATATAATGTAAATCAGATCCAACCTCCGCAAGCATTTAACTTTAGTTTCTACAACCCAGAACTCGATAAATATCAAAATGGCGAGACAAGAATATAAAATCGTCCCACTATAAACGGCGCTATCATTTATCCACGGAAACTGCCATTAATTACAAACGGACTAGTCGTAAATTTTAATTATAATAGAACAAGTGCTTGATTATAACTTTCCTTAGGGCAATAAGTTATTCTGCGAAGGTTTTATTGCTGCTAAAGACAGGAGCCGCAGGTTAGATCTATCATTTTCATGGTTATTATTCCAACACTTAATAGTTAATATCTCGGGTTCCAGATTAGGTTGTAACTGTAATAGGTAATATTTTGAGATGTAAAAGTAATTTTAACTAAAAGGGGAGTATTTTCTTCACTTGGACCAAAGCACACAAAGCTATACAAAAATAAATACTCTATCAATTAGTAATATTTCGATTTATCTTTGAAACTCCGTGTTTAATCAATCGTGAATACTTTGCTTGGACCGGCCGCTCCTATAAATCCCCCTTTGCATTATTTGAATGTAGGCTTACATTGAAACATTTCTTTGCAGTCCCGAAACAAATCCATTGAACCGTGAAATTGGACGAACAATCCTCAAAATTCTGAATTAAATTTGATCAAAAAGTTAAGTAATGATCGTGAAATCAGATTTATACAATAATGAAATGATCGACAAACGAGATTTGTGGAGTACCACGTTTTCTCAATTTGTTAATTTGAATACATTAAAATGATATCGAGTAACTGAGCACTCGGATAATGATCCTCAATTTATGTAAAAAGGTAACATGTATTGCATATGTACAACATAACATGCGTCTTGTAAGAACGTTAAAAGAAAAGTTATCAATAGAGCCCTCCACTATCTTGGAAGTTTCACTTATCTTCTCAAAGTAGGATATCTCAGGGGAACGCCAGGGAAGGATGTTAGAAAACGCGTTCGCGTTTATTTATAGATAACGTAAAGAAATGGTACGGGCAAAGTCAGTTTATCGAACTCCAGCGGCCTTGATTACACGAAAAAAGTAACACTTTCATATTTTACTTTGGTGGCTGTTGATAAGAAAGAGAATTTTTATAGGTACGTCACTCTTTGTGTTCAGTAAACGAACGAACCGTAATGGAGGGTCCCAGGCTTATGTGAATATTCTGCTATACCTATTGTCCGAACACATGCTTTAGCTGTAATGAAATTTCATGTACGCGCTCGTTCCACTGTTGGCGAAATTTTTGTTACGTTTGACTAAATTGTCTACGTAATTTTCCAGACAAACAGTGTAGGTAGTCTATTTGGTAAGTAAAAGGGAGGTTTTCGGGCGGTCGCAGTGAGCGTCGGTGGAGCAGAGACGCGTACGGAATCCGTGATTGTGCGACCCTTTGAATATTAACTAGCAGATGACCCGCTCGTAACCGGGCCACGAATCTACAAGGCTACTCGAAAGGTTAATTCAAACTGCTCACTGTCGGGACGTGCTTTATTTCTTCACCCCGATAAAATCGTAGGGACTGATGTAAATTGAAAAAGAATACCTATCCACAGACTGTGCCGAGATTAGGAACATGTGGTACACCTCAATGCTTCATCAGGTTGAGAGAAATGTTTTTTTAGTACCTAGCTAATCTAACTTAATAACTTTAAATCGAACGAAAATTATTTATTCTACAAGTTTTCCACGGTAAAGCCGGACCCAAGAAGTTTAAATCGAAATTACGGTCTTTTCCAGCTGAAAAAGATCCAACCCTTGTAAAATGTTATTTTTATGCGAAAGTGAGAAGCTGCTTTAAAACAAAATTATTTAGAAATAAGAATGATTGCTGTGGAATGAGTTGAAGGCGAAGAAAAAGTAGAGTAGTTAATTAAAGGGAACGTCCATCTAGAGCGTAGCAATGGCTCCGACGATAAACTTCATGTAACGATAAGTACAAGTAGCAACATCAAGTAAGATTACAGGTAAAGTCTTACAAGATAATTGTTATATCCCAGTTTCAATAACATTACTTGTTATAAAACTCTTGAAGAGTCTCCAAAGTTCCATACTTCTAATAAAAATATCATGTTACGGGGGTTTACGAAATGATAGCAAAACTTTTTGTAGGTACTACATTAAATAGATCTCCCCCGATCCAGAGTACGTACAATAAGTGTGTTTGTATGTGAAACCTGAGATTTACGAGACCGCGTATAAAAGCACCATATTTAACGCTCACGAATATTAGCCTCAATATAAATAAAGTGGTGTTATCTAAATGAAACACGTACGTATATATCACGAGAGAAACAAAGTAAGATAGTGATGCATTAATCTCATTAAGGGAATGACCGTAAACGATCTGGACGGGTTACAGCAGTACGGGTAACGGGCGAAAACAATTATTAGTTAACCCTTGCCCCTTTCACGAAAGATAGCGGACCGAATTACCTATTAATGATTAGGGTTAGCCGGACTTTGTGTGAGATGACTGGCGTAATACGCGTTCTATAACACACGCTGTAAGCTAATTTGTAAAGAGAAAATGTAGGGTTTGTTATAAAAACAACAATATGTTACGTGAGATTAGGAGCTTAACTTTAATAAAGCATTGTGGTTCTATTAAAGACTGATCCTTCTCACACGTGATATCATGAATAACAAAAGAAGCAGTGTAACTTATTTTCATGACAAAAAACAAACGCATGTAGTGTTAGCGCTTTTACATCGGATCAAAAGACAATAGCCTCGCTCCAGAGATGAAGGGACAAACTTATTATAACTTTGCTCGTTCACCACACCTCGTCGTCACAGGAACTGTTCAGAAAACCCGCATAATAATGCTAACATGAAGCTCGTCTGACACGAAGATCAAACTTTTAAAATATTGAACTGTGAATCAGACGATACGCTGGGAATGACAGGGGTCTTTCGGATACCATTAGATGTTTTCTCAAAATGAACATCGTGGTATTACTTTCATCTTTGCAGTCAGAGTGGAATGACATGGCTATTATATGAAATCATTGTGCCACACCTGTAAAACTGAAATATTTATCGAATATAAATCACATCACATACGAAAATATCGATGCAGAAAAATGTGACGGTATCGAAACTAGAATACCGTTAGTTTGTTTTATGTTACTTGTTTATCAAATCAAAATAGAAATATAACTATGACGTATTAGTAGTGAAATATATACGTGAATTCAGTACGTTTAAAACGAACTTTACATTTTGTAGAGAAAAGCCGAAGTGGAGAGGCACGCAAGGCGTTGGAACATCGCAGTACCGTCGCCATCAGGCTACGGAGGCGAAACCCACAATTCGCCCGCATATTTGGTCAAGATTAATTGCCCTTAACATCATCTGTCAACCCGTGGGACATTCCGTGGACATTTTGTTTGCTGTACAAATAGCTCAACATATTCGTCTTGTAGCACGTTATTAATTGTACTGTGTCTGGCTTTTAATACAAATCTAAATTTTATGGGGTACCTATTAATGTTTCGAGCATAACATACGATTTCGTGCTATACATTCAAACAAATACTTTGTGCCCAAATAGTTATTATTGTAAAATATTATAAGGAAACTAAGTAGAAACTCACCGAAGCATCCATTACTTAGATAAAATATTGCACTGCATCATTGCGGTGGCTACTGCAGGTAATATTGAATTTGTTTTTGCAACGGACGCAGTAGAGGGCACGACTGAAGGAAAACAGAGTGCCGTTCCATAATTTATTTGTTGAATCTCTTACCTGGTAGTTTCATTTGCTAAATGCAAGTTGCAGGGCGAACAACAATCGAGCGCTAATTGTGATTCCACTAATTTGCATTGGCGCAACGACTTACCCGTGCTTGCCTGCCACACCCGCCCAACTTCTCTATGGCAAACACGCTCACACCGTGCACGGCTATTTACTCAGGAACTCACTAAATCTGATTAAAATTAAGGTTTCATATCGCAGCGCACCTTCATTTAGATCCACTCTCATTTCATACGTTGTTTGCTTTTTAATTACCCACATTGATCAGACTGCCTCAAAAGTTCCGCTCAAACTATATTTAATGGATTATCAAGTTCGCCTTTGTACTCACTTTAAAATCTCGTGATTGAGCAATACTTAGAGAGCTTGTTGTTTGTGAAAGTAATATTAACTACGAATACTACGACACTTCGGTACGTTTGTCTATTACAATAAAGAAAGCTTTCAAGCTGGTCATTCGCAAAAACTGTTATCCAGTTTTATTGTACGAAACACTGCATTCATAAGTCAAGTGCTATTTAATTGATCAAAGGCATCGTACCGATATTGATTCCTCGAGTATAGGCAACTAAAATAACCCATTCCAGTTTGCAAGGTAATGCAAGTTGCAAACATCTCATCAAGGTATCTCCAATTAACGGAACATTGGCGCTATTAAATTCTTGTTATTGCCAAGTGTTCTCTTGCATAATTAGTGGATTCACTTTACAGAAGTGGAAACGTAGTCTCGTAGTGCAGCTGATTTAAAATGTCTGTCTGTGACGTTTTTAATGTAAACAGCATTGCTTGCATTAAATTATGCAAGTGGCACTGACTTTACACGATTACAGTAAATTTATGCAAGACATTATCCGAGGACAGCGACGTCGCATAACAACGCCTTCAGTGTCCGAGCGCACAGCTCCCGTCGGCGTCGCCTCCTTTATGAAAACCCTCACTATGATATATGGCTGTATGCCGACACGTTATTGCCTTCCTCGAAGTCTTTTGTATGCAAACGTCACTATTTTTTATATAAGTCGGTGCAGATATTGGTTTGTGTTTTGGCAATCAATTAATTCGCTGGCATAGTTAAAGCGACGTTATACCCGCTAATGACGACGGGTGGGGTGAGCGCGGGACGTGGACGCGTGATAATCTCCCGACCATTAGGCCCGACCACTCGCTCGCAAATCGTCCGCATATTTTGCCCAAGATTAATTGTTCTCGAATATCATCTATCACGGTGAGCTCTCTCGTGACCGTTGCCGGCAGTGCGTACGACGTTTTATTTAAGGCACAATAGGCCCCTAGAGCACCGCAGTTGAGGTAATTAAATTTTTGTTACAATAATGATACCGCTCCGTAAAAATACGTTAAGTATTTTGGTAGAAGGTAAAACGATTCGCTTGGAGCCATTGTGCTTTATGAAGGTGAAACGAGGGGTGGTAATTAGCCAAATGACTATTTAATTTTTATGGAGGATTTAGAAAATTATTGGATAGGCTGGGAAATGAATTTCTCATGAAATTTTCGCGAGACACTTAAAAGGCGACAGTTAAAGCGCCAGTAGAATTTTAAAGGTATTATAAGTGTATTTTTGGTTAATCCTTAAATGAGTGGGTAGGTACCGATTTATCGTAACATTCATTTACATAAGCTGTACTATAAATCTAAACCATTCTAAATACTAATTTCGCGTAGACGAAATAAGGCATATAACGGACTCTCCCAAAACATAAATCCGTAGTTAAAAATACCCTTCGTCGAGTTTATTTCGTAACGGACAAGAACAAATTGAGTCAATCTTTTTTTGCCAGAGACGAAAAACCGAAACGGTTCGCATTTCACCATTTTCAACGTGTAAAGTTCGAATATCAATCAAGCCGACCTTTTTTCAATAAAGCTACCACAGGCAGCCCTTCCGAACCAATTTTTCGAGTAATTTCGCTCTAAGATACAGTGTCCATTGGCTTTCACTGACATTGAGTTTGTTTGCTTCTAACAAAACAATTTGTTGATGGAATTTTTTTCTGTGGGTGTAACAGATTTTAGTCCTGAAAATACAATGCGATTACATTTTACTAATTCCGATGTCGTCATGCTTAATTTAATAATATACTCATACTTACTTACTTAATATACTTATACTTACGCGCCTAAATCGCATAACTGAATAATGTGCGACAATACCAAGTAGTAGTACTGAGGTCGAGATATATATAGAAGAACTTGGTTTTTAAATCTATATGGTTGGCGGAAGACTAAACAAAAATCAACAATTTTGTTATTTTTTGACAACCTTTGTAGTTTAGTCTCACTGACTTGACTGTTTACACTTGTTAGATAGGTAGATAGATAACAAAGATAAATAAGATTACTTTATTTATATACCTACTCGCACGTTTTTCGGTTTTGTCAGTAATTCATACTGGAAATCTAAAAACAGGTCTACATTTAATTTATTGCTTAAACATTCTGCAGCCATATTTACGGTTCAAAGGGCCATAAGCCGCGAAAGGAGTTGATTAAAGAGCACCAACTGAGTGCGCATGGCGACAATGAATATTCAGTGCATAAGCATAATACGGCCGCAATCTTAGTGAGCTCCGGCGTCGCTGTCTTGATTGCACCGTTGCCCATTTCTCATCTTAAATGGTAAGAGCAACCGCCGAACTATCTATTATACAGCCTTTTTTCATAACTTTTCCTTATAAAGGACCAAACCAAAAGGACCAAATGTAACTCGCTCAAATCTAATCCGCTAAATGACATCGATCCCACACAAATTGCTCCCCGAAATAGGCTCCGTCGTAATCATATCATCAAACACGACAGACATGAATGAGATCCATCACCATTCCTAAGAATACCGATATGGAAACTTTGTACGCGTAAGGGATACAGCGTAGTTTTTTGTGGCCAAGTTTTACGATGCCAATATTTGCGGCCGACCAAAGATGTGCCTGTAAGTAACAGCATAATGCATGGCGGAGAAAATGCTGACATCATATTACGTGAAGAGAATCTACACATAAATAGCTAAAAATTGTTTGATCGATCCTCTGCTAAAATAAATATAAACACGCTTTTAATGTTTACTTATCTCTCAAAATGCGAACACATTCTGTGTCACGAACACGAGTTTAATGAGGATAGTTTGACCAATATTTTATCTCTAAACAACATCGTTAGGGAGTAATAAGCTCGTGTGAAAACTTAACAAGGTTGACATAAATACTGGGTGTAAGTACAGCCATTATTTGTCCATTGTAGCTTGGTATTATAATTATTTCGGAACATACCAATTGTGACATGATCGTTTGAATTTGATCAAATAATATAAAAAACCCGTCGACGTGATGACTCAACGATGGAGGCAATATGGAAAATCACAAACTAATGTGCGATGAAATCATAAAACGGTCGCGTGCGTACTATATTGTTCACTACCCGCCCGCCAGAGAATTCAAGGACAAAACTGATTCAAGTATAAATGATATGCATTTACACTAAACTATTTGTGTGAAATAAGAGAAGCCAAAAACATAACAAAGCGTTTTAAAATTATCTTACCCTTTTTCGGTTGATTACATTCGCAGACCGGATAAAGCAGTATTTACACACTTAATACTAACTACAATAGTAATATATTATTTAAAGTTATAAGTATATTAACGGCGTTGTCTATCTATAAACACATCAAAATTTTAGATAACAAAGAGGAAGCAACACTTATTGTCACACATTTCGTACGCGAATAATGGGTGAGATCGCAGCGCGCGCCACACGTCCGACCTCTGTTGTGTCTGGGGGCATACTGACTCGACTCGAGTCTGAATTTTATTGGTGATACCGGAGGCAACCGGTGATATCAAAGCGGGTGGTTGGCCTGTAGGGCGGGCGCGGCTACGAGACCTCTACGCTACGCGCTACGAGGCCTACGCCAAAAAATGTTAAATAAAATAGGCAGGAAGATTGAGTCATTGAATGTTAGTTTTAGATGAAACAATCTCCTTATGGAATTGACATACGTCACGACATCTCTTATGTTAACAGTAGGATTAAAACCGGAAGAAAGGAGCTGTATAAGGAAAACAAAATGTAGACAGCATTTAATAAAACCACAAATTAACTCTGTAATCTCATTTTTCGCCAGCT
The DNA here is from genome assembly GCA_007844875.1 of Busseola fusca. NCBI lineage: Eukaryota > Metazoa > Arthropoda > Insecta > Lepidoptera > Noctuidae > Busseola > Busseola fusca. The sequence continues at coordinate 4,347 of VKGM01010735.1, read as the reverse complement.
AAAAGCTTTACGTACTGTAAACATGGGTCTCGAAAAATTATTCACGGTGGAAAAATTAGGCAAGCTCCGACCGCGACAGTCCATCTATTCGCTGCCGACAACGTACGCTCGCGCCCCGCGATACAAAGGCACGATCCGCCCCGATTAATACTAAGCACGCCAATAAATATTGATACTAGCTTCTTTGTCTTGCACGGAAGATTCGTTCCCTTTTATTAATGGGACACTCACGTTTGCCTGACAAATCGCGTACCTCAGTTACGTTTTGGATTTCACGTTATTTTGCTTTTGGCGTTGGTTTCGGAAGGTTTATTGTTTCGATACTTCACATTACTACGGTAATGAAAGCACATTTTGATGTTTTTGTAATGTTCTTATTACCCACTTTAGAATTCGTTGAAGAGATTCGTTTTGTTATTACTTTTTGTACATGCCTATATGTATAGATTGAAATTTGGTAGTCAAGGAGTATTTAAGGTGTAGGTTGAACGTCGAAATAACAGATCACTGAACGAGAACATGCCAGATGGTATGTTATAATCCTCTTTTAATTAATATGATTATGTGGCTTTGGTGGTACATACATGTTATTATTGTGAAGCGCAATCAAAAATACTTCACCTAATATTAATACGTGTCTAACCGTTTGAGTCCTTCATTCGTCATTATGGACGACCTATAGACTTCTAAGGCGCGTCGCTCACTGGTAAGTTGAGACATTGTCGCGGCACGGGCAAGGCGTTGTCGCTATGTGGAGTCGAGGCGCAGGCGGCTATGCTTCCTTCATACATTTTACTCTGTAAATACGCTTACGCCTGAAAAAAAGCTTCAAATCGGCGGTGGAGTCGCGTCGCAGCCGAACACAACGCCCGCGCCGGACCCTTACCTCGACCACCATCACCTCGCCTGTGCCGGGACTCTAGTATGTAAGCGCACTGCCTTTTATTCCTACAGAAAACGTTGAAGCGGCAAGCCGCTTTCGCGCCCGCACCGCTTGCGCGCCCGCGCCTTGACGTCGCCTCGACTCTAGCTCGTGTGAGCGACGCGCCTATGTATCTGGTTTTTAAAATGTAGACTCGAAGAACTATTCTGTGTATTTACTATTAATAGGGAGCATGAATTTACCATTCACATTAGTTATTGACTTTTAATTTCGGACAAGGCTGCCTGCGGTGGATTCTAGTATTGAATCCATCTGTTTGACAAGTCACAATAGTTACACGAAAATACAGATAAACTTGAGTTAAGTACATATGACACGTATCAGTAAATGTATGCAGACATTTACTGTAACCTGTTGTACCTTTAGACAAAAAGGTAGGTATAACAGTAGAGATGTAAAAGGCGGGGAAGTAACATTGTGTCTTTCTTGTCCAGGATATTTTAAACACCTCTGCTAAGACTCGTGTTACGTAACGGCCCGCGTTCATCATGGCGGCCGCGATCGGCACCAGTGGCGCTAGTAAGAACAGGCGTCCTGCACGCTACCGCAATACTGTTGCCAGATGTCACCGCTTTTCTAGGACGTCCTGGAATCTGGAATCCTCTTATGTGATACAATCGTAATGTACAGAAAAAACCTGAGCCGAACGTTATAATCTAAATGCCTGACTATGACTGCACTCACAATTGAATTAATTTTAATATTGAATAATAAAGCCGGACTAATTAACCTCACTAGTATTTTCAATTTGAATTCGAATGAAAGAACTCTTGCATCACCTTTAATAAAAGCCAGACCCGAATTCAGCTTCATTGGAGTTGGCAACACTAATTACTGCTCACTCTCGGCCAACAGGCGAGAAAAGGCAAAACGAAAAATGGTCCTTCTTCTTTTATTATGCTTGGTCTTTATAATCGACTCTACGACAACTGTATGAAGATGAGAAGGCCCGGAGGCCGTACCTTTTTATTGGTCATTAAATCCAACGAGGCCTCCAAGGAAACAATAAATCATCGATTTATCTATGTGATGACTATGTTGCTGTAATAAAATAGGCAATAAAATTGGCAAGTATCGATTACTCCTGATCGAGATTGCGGAATCGTAATCACTTTGGTATATTTTGTTAGTTATAGTTACTTGTATTACTTAAGGGGGAATCACCAAGGTAGCCCGTGAAGTTCATTATTTCTTAAAGATTTTTGGCCATTTAATCAGTGCGGTTAACTGTAACCGGTTATTTGAAAAAAATTACCGCGTATTGCACTTTTTTATGAAATGGCTTTGAGAAATATTTATATTGATAGACATTTCATACAATATTAATTCTATAGGGTTTTTTTTTTCGTGGGTGGGAAATCATCAAATGACCTCTCCCGCTCTGGGCGGAGCGGAAGGGCATGTCAGACTTTTACTGACTAAAACCCGCCCATGTTCCTTCCCCTGCCTATGCGACCCAGGGGTAATCCGGTTACTATTTGATACGCTCCACGGCCCCGGGGCAGGCATCGGTCCTTATGGACCCCACGCTATGCTGACTGCATCTCTTTGAGGCGCGCGCGGAACACGACGCGCCGTGAGTTGGGTGCCATCTCCTGTCACCGTGTCCTCTGGGCGATCCACGCAGTGGTGACACCCTGGCGTTTCCTCCCGCCTTCTCCGGAACAAGAACCTCCCGAAACATCCGTGTCCGGTGAGGCCCTGCGTCAGGCGGAAGGTGAGGGCGCCGTGGCGCCTCTCCAGTCACTCCTCAAAGAGGGGACTTACCGCCGCAATTGTAGCGTGCCCAGCTTTGGGTTGCGACAATCGTACTTTCCATGTCACCATGAGATCCCGCCGGAGCTCTGCCTGCCGTACCGCGATTTCTCGTGGCAGCGGAGTTGTGCCCCGGCGTTTGGCCTCCTCTCGCCACTCCCACGTGTGGGCAAGGACTATGGCCTCTAGATCCCATGACAATTCTATAGGGTCATATGAACTTAGTGGGTTGTACTCCAGTTAATTTAATTAAATAATATAATCCTGTAAATACATACTTGTTACAGTCGCGAATCATATTTAGTTCAACTTACAACCTTACAGTTATCTGCTAATTACAAAAAAAAAAAAAACGTAACATAATTCGTATTTCGCGGCTTACCGTAACGCTTTCCCCTTAACCCTGATTTACACATCTCTAGTTTTTAGTAGACTTAGGTACTTCAAACGCGTAAATAATATCCCGATGAACCGGTTAGTAGGCAAACTAGCCGTTTATAAAGTTTCAGTCACAAATAACTAAGTAATTAATTTAGAAATTCCTTGTAAGTAAATTTATAATGTCTGACAACTTAGGTAATTTATTTGATGAAATATCAACTTTCGATTGAGGTTAACAATCCGCAACCAATGAACGTAATATTCTGTGTTTTTGTTGTCCAATAAGAAAGACAGCATGCACAACACCAATTAAATGATAAAAAACTGCAGATTACCCACGTAGAAAAACACGCGTGTTGAAGAAAGTGATAAATGTATTAGCGGCGGGTACGTTTGTAGCAAGCAAGGATGGGTATCAGTGCGCGTGATGATCGCATGTACGGTTATATTCACGCTATCACCAGCGCAGGGGCGGCACGAGCCATCCTCACGCAATGTATCGTCCCTACACTTCGCATTCATAATCTACCCTCTCTTTCCCGCATACAAATGATGAACTCGTAAAATTTTACTTTTTATTTTTATTGTACGTAGATAAGACGGTAATGTATGATAGGCATGAATTATTTCCTTAGTTATTCCTCAGGAGCTTTCTTGGGCCTTTCTGGTTTTGTCACAATAAATAGTTGCACACTCGTTATAATTTAATGAACTGAATTAAAACTTTCCGTTCTGTTTTATTTTCACAAATTCTATTCGAATTTACTGAAATTTAAAAAGACAATAGGTAATAATAGTATTGACATCTCCGATCCTCGTGCCGAAACTAGTACTTCTTAATATTGTAACGCTTTAAAAACATAACATCAACATAATATATCAATCCATCCATTTCAAATCATAATTACTTTTGCTAGATATCCGCCATGAATGACATGAACATTCACTGACTGATTAATTTTATATTTATAATATAATGACATGATATTTACTTTGTGAAGTATTACATATTTTTATTATTATATATATATATATATTTTTTTTTTAATGTGAGGACTATGTAGGTCATTACTATTTTCCTTTATTTATTTAGTTTTAATCATGATCTGGCAGTTTGAGTAATTTACACGGCCTACCCAAATGGTATTGTTCGTCAAATCGTTGTGCTCCTGAAGTGCTGAGTTGAGCTGCACGAATTTTGACAAATGCGTGCACTGACTGGACTGGTCCACTCAATCTGTGTGGTTCTTTCCTCAAAAGACCATTTC